>KB455139.1:6175-64522 GCA_000341325.1 Panagrellus redivivus
GTCTAGGGGTTTGCCCATGTTTCGTGTCCAAGTTTCAACACAATCCATCGAAATCAATGCCCATTTCAATGTCGCCTGGTCCCAACGCTGAGTGTTAGCGAAAGTTCAATGACTCCCGCGTGTCCTGCGTGTGTTGTTGTGTATCACCACGACGGACGTGCGTATACACAAAAACACTGATTGTATCCAACTTCCATTAGCTTCCTGCACCCCTAAACTTATCCGAAAGCCCCCGGCAACCCACCCCCACCTCATATGTTGCCATTAGCCGACCCCCATTCCAGCTTACATGGGGGAAAAGCGCGTTAGCTTCCCACCACCAACCAAAGCCCAATACAAAAAGAGTGCCCCCGTGCGTTCGGGCTCGCATCGCGCGTCCTTCCGACGCCGACGACCCGAGGTTTTTCTCTGCATCCGTGCTGCTTGCTGCGTTGTTTTTTTCCCGCCTAGGCGGAACGCCGCTGACCCCCAAGCAAGCAAGCCAATGCGCTCCAAATCTCCAAAAACCGTCTTCGTAGCATCTGCGTTGCAATATCTGGGCCTGCTTGCCGATTGATTTCCTGTAAAACCACATGTAAATTAAAGAAAAAACTTTCGCAACCCCTTTCTGCGGTCACGTTTCTCGCCCCACTCTTACCCCGCTTTCTAGTTGTTCGCCTGACGTGCTTTGGGGTGTTGATCGTGTTGCCCACAACTGCCTCCGTGTACCGCTAAACCGCTGCCTTTACGTGATCGTTCGTTTGTTTTCTTTCGACATTGATTTAGTTGTAATTTCCGTTCCATTTGCAGCATTCATAAACATGGGGGCCTTCCTTGACAAGCCGAAGACTGAAAAAACTAATCACATCGGAAATGGAAGGGTTGGTTTTGCTTTATTCTTTGGAATTTATATATAAAAGTTACCCATTTAACCCATTCTTAACCCTTTGCGCTTTCAGGATTACAGATATGTAGTTGCATCCATGCAAGGATGGCGCATCGACATGGAAGATGCCCACACCGTTGAAATTCAGATCACGAATAGCCCTCCCTTCGAAACGTGGAGCTTCTTTGCCGTCTTTGATGGTCATGCTGGCCGGCGTGCCGCGTTCCATTCCGCGGAGAACCTTTTGCAGACGATCCTCGAGACAGATGAGTTTCAAAAGGTTGGTTAATTTGTAATTTGTTTACAAGTAGTCTTTTCATCGTCAATCCTTCCAGCTCGCCGTCGAACTCAACTCAAACGGCCATGAAATGACCGAAAAGTGCCAGCAATACATCAAGGACGGCATGCGCACCGGTTTCCTTCAACTCGACGCTGCCATGGACGAATCCAACTCCGATGAAAAGGAACGCAGCGGCACCACGGCCATCTGCGCCATCATGACTTCGGATAACATTTTCGTTGCCAATCTCGGCGATTCGCGAGGCGTCATTTCCCGCACGGATAACGACATCTTCGCGACGGAAGATCACAAGCCGTATCTCGAGAAGGAACGCGAGCGTATTCTCAAAGCTGGCGGTAGTGTGATGATTCAGAGAGTCAATGGTGTGTTTCATCTTGTTTTGAAAGAATGTTTTGTTTATCGTTGTTTTTTTCTAGGCAGTCTGGCCGTTTCGCGCGCTCTCGGCGATTACGAATACAAAAGCGTTCCGGGGCTTTGCCCGACCGAGCAACTCGTCAGCCCTGAACCTGACGTGTATGTTTTGAACAGGAACAAGGAAACGGATGAATTCTTAATCCTCGCCTGTGATGGCATTTACGATGTCCTTGAAAATGACAAATTATGTGAGTTGGTCCGATCACGGCTGCAAGCGACGGAGGATTTGAAGCAGGCGACGAACCAAGTTCTTGATGTTTGCCTCAGCATGGGCTCTCGCGATAACATGACAATGATTTTGGTGCTGTTCGAAGGGGCGCCGACGTTTGACCCCGAGAAGGCTGAGAAGGAGAAGGAATGGCTCAGGGAGGCTGATGATAAGCTTGATGGTAAGTTTTTCGACTTTCAAAGCTTTGTAACTTGTTAAATTGACCCCTTCCAGGCATCATCCGCGGCCTCGAACCCAACCAAGCCGACGCCGATCTCGTCATGTCGATGCTGAGGCGTGAAGGCTTCGAAGAGCTGCCCCTGCCCGGCGGCCTCCATCTCGCTCGCACCCTCGTTGACCTCAAGCTAAAGCGGATGGAAGTCCCCGAAAATGAAATAATCGAGCGACAAACGAACGGCGGCGATGTTTCTGCCGGCAGCCCCAGCAGTAACTGATACCTAGTGTCCTCTGCCCTTCGGACTGTCCCCATCTTGTACGCATTCAAGGTCTCTTTTATCAAGCAAGCTGACTGGACTAACGTCACCGACCCCCCGTTTTTTCGTTGCCTCATAAATCCCCCCTTGAACGGGCACAATTTGTTCTACCCATGTTTTGGAGCCAATCAACCTCTTTTAAAGTTACACATAATTGCTAATTTCTAACCGATTTGTGTCTGTCTCGTTCTTCTTCAACTAATTTTGTCCAAATTTACTCATTTTGAAGAATCTTAACTTAAATAATTTAATTTTTATTGATAGCAGAGTGTTTGTGTACTATAAAAATAATTGTAATCGTTTATCTCTCTTAAGTTTAATCAAAGCAGGTTTCCAATATTTTTAACAACCTACTTTCTTTCTCTATGACAACGCTATACCGCGTTTGAGTGCTATTTTGGCTGGATAATTGTGTCTAAAGAATCTGAACAACTGATAATTGATCGATTTTACGTTGGTGCATGTAATGAAATGGAAATTGAAAAGTTGGATGGAGGTGACAGGTCTGGAAGTGACGGACTTCAGGCTTGTCTTGGGATGGGGATGACTTGGTGGGTGGATTTGAGGGGCATAAGATGTCACAGTTTAGGCGGCGGCAAGCAAAGCGTTTAGAATCTGCGTCAGTTTTGCCGTCTGGAAAGGTCCCTTTTGGGTTGGATTGCTCAACAATGAAGGTAGCCATTATCCTGTCGCTGTTATCAGCCCTGCAGATCCACCACCAAACAATTATCAATGCGTTTTCGTCGGCTGGGTTTGCCGGAGGTCAGCCACTGGATGGATTCACGTTTAGTTTTGTTGCGGGAGCCTTTCCGGCTGGGAAGATTTTCGGAACAGCCATTGTTAATGGGCTTTGTAGGAAGTATTCACTGTTGGCTGGGTTGGATCTCAATGCGGTCGGTTCAAGACGCCTTCCATACCGTAATGGCTTCCAAATTTCAGATCTGCCTCCTCTTCGGAACTATCCTCTCCCTCGTCCCATTGACCTTCTTTCTCGCTCTCGGCAGATTCATCATCGGTATCGGGGTCGGATGCGGATTCGTACTGGCATCGGTTGTCACGACAGAATTCTACTCATTTGATAAACGGCCATCTGCATTTTTTATTGGAGCCATCTTCTTTGGCGGGGCTGCACTCTATTCCAACTTTTGCGTCGATCTTGTTGCGAATTCTGGGTACTTTTGGGCTGTCGTTGTTATCAATGCGCCATCTGTTGTTGCTGGTTGGTTTCATCTAACATTAATGCCAACTATGATTGCCATATTGCAGGTTTGGCGTACTTTCGAGACCGTCAACTCTTCATTGACCGTCTCTGTTTCCCTCTAGAACCACTAACCATCGCTGAAAAGGACCTCCTAAAAGCGGACCGCGGAATCTTTGCACCGATGACAGTCACTTATGTTTTGATGGCTCTAAATGCCGTAAGCACATCTTATCAAAAGTTCTTTCAAATAGGTTCAAAACTACCGTAACCCGACCATTCCAGACCATCGGCGTCCCCATAATCATGGCCTTCTCGACTATCATCTTTACTGCCTGTGGCATTTCCCCAGCCCAATCTGCCCGTCTATCCGTGTTCTACCCCCTCGTCCAGTTGACGCAACTCGGAGCCTTCCGACTACCATCGACTATGCCATCTCGGCGGTCCCTCATCCTCGGAGGCTACATGGCTGCCCTATCTTTGCAGTTTTGTTTTCTAATGTCCATCCAGGGCATTGAGACGAATTCCATCAGCCCCAAAATAGCAGCAACACTGTTTCTGTTGTTTGCTGTTATCACTTCAATTCCTTGTAACACGGCATTCTGCTTCGTGACAGAGCAGTTTCCGGATCGGGAGACACAGATTGCGGCATTGGCAAAGGGAAGGCTGTTGTTGTGGTTCTTGTCGACTGTAGAGTGAGTTAACAGACAGTTTGGGGTGAGAGAAAGATAGTTATGTTTCAGAACGACAACATTCAAACACATGTTACAAGACTGGAGCCTGTTCGTGGCACTTTTACCGTACTTTGTCGCATCTGTGGCGCTATTGGTGTTGCTTGTATTCAGCATGGGGGCTTATTCTAATGGAAACTTTAAAAACAATGATGAAGATGATGTTGTTGAGGCTTATAAGCGATACGATGCTGTGAATTTTGAGAGTTCTGTTTGAATTAAATTGTGTTTTGGGTTTTTGAATGCAAAATAAAAACATTTCACCGGTTTGAAACTTGGCCCAAAAAGATCACGACACCTAGCTTCCGCCGTTTTGAATGTCCTGATTCTTCTCCTCCATCTCTTTTGCTACATAAGACCTAACAATGTGCTCGCTCGCCTCTGTCCATTAAGCAAACATGACCTTTGCCCCTTCCCTTCCACCCCATGCAGTCGAGAACTGACCTTACCAGTGGGTCTATAGCTCAGTGGCAGAGCAATCGGCTGCAGTCCGATAGGTCCCCGGTTCAACTCCGGGTGGGCCCTATTTTTTTTCATTTTCTTCAAATTTATCAGTAGTCAATTACATTAGTTTTAATTTTAGTGGTTATACCGAGTCCACTTGGCATTAACCTTTTTCGGCGTCGCATTGTAGTTCATTCGCTCCCGTTGACCCGCAGAGCTGCGAGAAATCTGGTTCGTCAATTTGTTGTAGTCGGGCTGGCCGTTGAACTCCTTCTTGTAGCGATCGGCAGCTTGACGCCGGATGTCGAGATCTTCAATCTTCTTGAAGGGCATGTATTCATCCTCCTCTTGCTTGGTTTTGGTCCGAGCGAGCTGGTTGGGGAGCTTTTCGTCGCCGGTTTCGAGGGCGTCCTTCACGGCGGCCTTGGCTTCTTCTTCGGTGCGAAAGGGCGTGCCGTAGAGGACTTTTGTGAGGTCCTGCTTTTGCTGGAAGGGTCAAATGTTGTTAAAATGTTAGAATTAGGCTATTTGGAAACTTACTCTGTACGGAACAGCCCACTGGCTAACCTTGAACAAGTAATCCCGAGCATAGTCGCCCCAAAGCTTCGTTTGGCTGGCATCGCGGGTCATTTCATTTTCGAGCTCCTTGTTAACCCGCATTTTTCGAACTGGCAGAGCAAAACGTCGACGCTCCAAGAAAACATTGCTGGAACAGATCAATTTCTACCTTAAACAAGCTTACAGTAATCCAAAACTCACTAAAGCCTGCTTTCCGGCCGCTTTGCATCCGCCCGTCGCTGGCTTTCATTGACCTCCCACTCAGCCACCTTCATCTGACCGAGCATTTCGGCCTCCAACAACTCGAACTTCTTCGGATCAACGTCCTGGAAACACACCGACGCCTGGAGCGGGGTCGTGTTGGGAGGGAACTCGGTCGGGTCGTCTTCGAGAAGCATGTTGAACTTTTCGAATTTCTTCTTATTGATGTTGGCACCGAGGGCGACATCGACATAGACATGGGCAAGGTAGCTGGATTTCGGATCCATGATGAAGTCGCGCTCGAAGATTTGGAAATCACGACGAGGGGAAGCGAAATAGACGGAATCGGGGGCTTCTTTAGGATCGGCGCTGATGCGAGTCTTGTTGATGACATAGTCGTCGATGACTTCATCGACTTCATCGACCAGGCGGATAAGATCGGTGAATCTGGAACGGGGTTACGTTTTGGGTTATGTTTTCCAAAGAGTGTTACGTTTTGCGTTACGGTTTTGTAAAAGCGTTACGTTCTGTGTTACGTTTTTGAAAAAGTGTTACGTTGTTTAAAAAACGTTATGGTTTACATAAACTTAGCGTAACGGAAAAAAATGAGTTGATCAAATGTAGTATAACATTTTTTACAATAAAAACTCACTGAATAACCCCAGCCTCATACCACCTTGCAAACTGCATCCCAGTAAACACCTGTCGCTCGGTTTTTCCCCAGGACTTCTTCACGAAAAACACAATCTCGTGCCGAGTGTAGTTTTTATCGACTGCCGGATGACGCGCCTTCACTTGTTTCTCCGTCACCGGCAGCGTCGACAATGAGGTCACCTCGTCATTGTAATACTGTTCCTTGCCATCGAGGAAGTCCCAATAGTCCCAGTTGCACCTGTTTGTGACATCGATCGGTTTGATAATGTTGAGTTGGAGGTCCTCGTCGGGATCGATGATGTGGCCATTGATTGACCGATTGCTCTGGTCCAACACGTCGCGCGACCAATTGGCGTCGTCATACGGTATGGCCGCCGAGGCTTCAATGCCGATGTATTGCTTGAAGAGGGTGTCATCATCGGGCTTCTGAAAGATGAAGTAGTCCTGATTCTTGACATGATGGATGGCTTGTATGACATTGTGGATGAGGTCTTCGTTGAATTCGTTGCGACCGCCTTGGGCGAGGTACATTTCGTCGAAAAGGTTGCGGTTGTCCTTGTGTTCGGCGGGGAAGACAGCGACGGCGACTGAAATTATGAAGTTAGATGGGTATAATATGAAGTTTGGGATACTTTTAAGCTCGCGATAGGCCTCCATGAGGTCAATCGGCTTCCGAATGAACGGGTGTTGCATGATTTTCTCGTAGTTTGGCCGGTTTTTTGGTTCAGTATCGAGCAAACGGGCAATGAAATCATCGACATCTGGGTCGTACACTTGCTGTCCTTTGACAATAGAAGCTTTGTCAATGCTTCCGAGGGTTGGAAGAGGACGACTTCCGGAAAGGTAGTCCAATGCGAGCCGCTTAGCCTTGTCTTCTGCCAGATACCGCCGCTGTCCGGTGATCAATTCCAGTGTCAACATGCCCAGACCCCAGTAATCAACAGATGCCTCGACTTTTCGACCCACAGTTTGATCGTCGAAGGCTTCCAACGGGCGGCAATTTGGGTCACTCGTTAGATTCCAGCTTCTGAAAGAAATTCAACTTATTTTCACAGCAAAACCATACTCGCTTTTCGCACTTCCAGCCACTCTGCGCGCATGGCGTAGTGGTACCGGGCGCAAATTTTCGACCAAAACCGCCGCAGGTTCTATCTCGCTAGGCTGCATTTTGACTTTGATGATAACCATGGGAGCACTGGGCTCCGAACCATAATGAGCGATACATCCCATGCTGAGTCTGTTTTGTTTTTCTTTTTTCCATCACAAAATACTTACGTTGATCCGAGCTTCTTGAGATGGAGGAAGCCCCCAACTTTGACGTTGGACACACTGTCGAGGTAGACGTTGTGGGCACAGAGCTCGGTGTGGGCGTAGCCCTTGGAATGGATGTAATTCACACCTTTGATTACTTTCCTCAAGATGTAGGCCACAGCATTCCGGGTGAATAGGCCAACACGTTCGAGGATTTGTGCTTCACGTCCACGACGGTTGAAAACGGTTTTCAAGTCGTTGAGGTCGTGTTGGTGGATTTTGCCGTCTTCAGTGACGCCGCCGGATTCTTTGAATCGCATTTGGGAATCGAGGTAGTTCCGGAAGGGAATGAAGGGAGCGTGAAGTATGCAGACGTATTGGCGATGCCGGAAGTGGGTGAGGTCGGTCATGATGTATTTGTTGGAGCCGAGTTGTTTGAGGAGGGCGATTTCGCGGAGCTAAAATGGGTTTTTAGGCCTGATTCAAAACTTCAAAAACACCGCAGGATCATATCTGTTCGCCACAGAAGTCGATAAAACCTAAAAAACATACAGTGTTGAAAACGGCATACTCATCCTTCAGCTCAATAATATGCATCAGATACTGTAAATGCGGCTCGGCAGTCTGTTTGACCAAGTAATTCTCTTCCACGATGACGCCATCCTCGTCCAGCACATGTCCCAGGCTGATTTCGGCAATGTAGTTATGAGCTCCAATTCTTGCCTCCTTCCTCGCGTAGTCTTCGTACTCTGACAACTTCCGTCCATACAGGAATCGGCCATTTGGAGCAAGTCTTCGATGGTCCTCCGACATTATCAGTCAGTCAGTCAAATCAGGCGCCAAACTGATATCCGGGTGCAGTTTTTCGGCAAAAGACTGGTGCCGTTTCGCTAATCTCCGTAAAAATTCATCGATTCCCATGCAAATTCCAACAACGGGTTTATTTCAAAACAATTATCAACAAAAGTACTAACAAAGGTTATTATTTACAAAACAAGGGGGTTAATGGAATGATTACATCGCGTAGGGCTTGAGATTCACACAGGTAAAGCAAGGTGATCCGTACAAAATGGCAAGTTGCAAAAAATACAAAAGTTCCTTCAGGGGTTCTAACAAAAACAGATTCAGAAGCGTCTATTGCCCGTGGAATATGGGGATCTTCTCGCGACGGGTATCCATGTACTTCAAAAAGTCGCTGCCATAGAACAAGGCGACTTGGAGCAGCGCTTCACAATCGTCATGGGCGTGGTGAGCGGCGTAGGTCTTCTTCGTGACCTGTTGGTACAGATTCTCGAGCTTGAAGTTGCCGCCAAAGAAGAAGCGGGTGGCCGTATTCTCGCTGAAGACCCAATTGCCGCCTTCGGCTTCTTCGAAGAGCTTGTGAGTCGTCCGACGACGCTTCGCCGGGGACCAGTTTGCCGTGTTCAGGAAGGACATTGGTGTGGCTTCGTTTTCTGGGAAGAGGTGTCGGGATCTGGAAGGACTGATACGGTATGTATGTTGACAAAGATGGACGAAATGGGTTACCTTTTGATGAGGGATTCCTCGGCTTCGGTCGGTTTCCGCTTCCGTGGCGGGGTATGCATACCGGCTTCACGGACTTCTGGAGGCGGAGCTAGGGCGGCGTTCAAAGCGGCCGCGGTGGTATCGGCATCCGCACTGCCCGCGACGTCCTGGGAGTCGGGAACGATTTCCTGCTTGATTTCGAGGGTGACTTCAGTGGATTCTTGGGCAGCAACGGAGCGTTCTTGGGACAGTTCACGGGCGACTACGACGGCTTCGCTCACTGGAATTTTACCTAATTACAACGTTTTGGACCCAAAGAATACCGTATACCACCAGATAAGGACTTATCAGTGCCAAAATAATATCAAAAGCCAACTCACCTTTAGCCCAATTAACCGTATTCGTCGTTACAGCCAGATTATCAAAATGCCCGCGCTCAATATCCAAGAAAGCCATGTACGAATCCAAGAAGTAGACGTCCTCCGGCAATGGGTACTTTTCCATCATCTTGTTCTTCACCAATTCGGCATACAGTAAACGAAAGTCGAAATTGGCCCCATTATGAGCGATGATGCAAGCTGGCTTCTTCAATCTCGAAAGAAACGCGTGGACGATTGGCCATTCCTCGGAAAAGTAGTGTTTGTAGCGGAGATCTTCGAAACTGAGATGCATCGCGGCCACGGTTCGACGGAGCTTCTCGTAGTTTTCCCATTCCGGGGCAGTCAGCTGGGGCTTGACTTGAGCGTAATAGGCATTGCTGGGGACGTCATTCACCGTCACGGGAGCGCCTATATCCAGGAAATCGAGATCGTCGTGAAGCTCGTCGGCTTTGCGTTGGAAGACTTGGCGGGGGACGGCCAGGAAGCTGAGTTCGGTGATCTGGGGCATTGTGACTTTGTTGTCGGCTGAAAAGGGCCATTGATGGCATGAAAGAAGGGGTAAAGACAAACCGGTAGTGGCGGCAGTGGTAACCTGCTGGGCAATGCTCCGCTTCGTGTCGCCAGGCACCGGGAACTTGTCGACATTCCGATTCCGCGGGATGAGATCAGTCGCTTCAAAGTCCATGAAAACCATGGTCTGAATCTGGCCCGGACGCAACATGTAGAAGGCCGGAGGCGAAGTTCGACCGCTGGAGGCTGCCATCTGGGTCCGATTGGCTTCTGAAACTGACACAATTACCATAACCACGGACAAACCACGTACAACAGATATTTCAGCGCTCAAAACACTCAACTTTCGTTCCGATTTCACAACTCTTTCGTTTCAAAAGCCCTTTACTATCTCAATTGGCACATCTAACAACAACACACATTTTCGCACGAACAACGGACAGACGATTACATAATAACCTTATCAATCAATGAGTGCATTAGAAAAAGTGCTTATTGATATTATCAATCAGTTTATTTTGTTATGTATAACCAAAAAATGGATTTCGTGTCTCGTCGCGTTAGCCTAAACGGATATACTACTCTTTAAAGGTTCATCAAGATGGTACGCGGGTCCTCGACGGCCGTCTTGATCTTCTTCAAGAAAGTCACGGCTTCTCGGCCGTCGATGAGGCGATGATCGTACGTGAGGGCGACCGTCATGATGGGGCGGATCTCGACCTTGCCGTTGACGGCGACCGGGCGATCGAAGATGCCGTGCATGCCGAGGATGGCCGATTGGGGCGGGTTGATGATGGGCGTGCCGAAGACGGATCCGAAGACGCCGCCATTGGAGATGGTGAACGTGCCGCCTTCCATGTCTTCGATGGCGAGCTTGCCGTCACGGGCCTTTTCGCCGAGGGCAGCGAGATTGTTCTCGATTTGGGCGTAATCTTGGCCTTCGACGTTGCGGAGGACCGGGACGACGAGACCCTTCGGGGTGGCGACCGCGACGGAGATGTCGACGTATTGGCGGTAGACGATTTCGTTTTCGTCGAGGACTGAAATGAGTCGGTTTTAAATCACAATTTTGATCGTCAAATTGAAGTTAAACATACCAGCGTTAACAATCGGCTGATCAGTGAGAGCGTAGGCGGTCGCGCGAACGAAGGGAGACATGAGACCAAGCTTGATGCCGTGCTTCTTGATGAAATCCTTCTGGTAGGCCTTGCGCATCTCGATGACGTTGCTGCAATCTTCTTTTTAGGATTTTATATATATAAAAAGTTAAAACCAACCTCATATCAATCTCATTGAAGGTAGTCAACATGGCGTAAGTGTTTTGAGCATCCTTCAGTCGCTGGGCGATACGTTGACGCATGCGGTTGGTCTTGACGCGGGTCTCGCTTCGGCTTCCGGTGATGGCCTGCTCCACGGGGACTCCCTTGGGCACAGCCAACGGCTTAGCCTGGACATTGACCACGGGCTGGCTCGAAATCGGTGCCGATGGTGGTGGGGTCGGTTTAGGTTGTTGTTTCGGGATCTCGGCCGGCTTCGCGGATTGCGCCGTCGGTGGGGGCGGCGGTGGCGACACTGGAGTGCTGCTATCCAATGGAGCCGGCTTAGAAGGATCCGCCTTGGGTTCCGGCGGCGGCGCATTACCACCAGCGCCCTTCTCGAGCTTGTACAGCTTTTGCTTCGCGACAACCTTCTCGCCGTCGGGAACCAAAAGCTCGACGATGGTACCGCTGTATTGGGCCGGCACTTCGACGCTGGTCTTGTCCGTCTCGATCTCAGCGACAAGCTCATCCTCGTTGACGAAATCGCCCTTCTGCTTGATCCAACGGATATCGCCCTCGGAGATGGATTCAGCGAATGCGGGACCCTCGACTTCGACGATTTCGGCGAACATCACACGGCTCGAATGCAGGAAGCGAGCGCTCGGGGCAAGGCTTTGCGGCTCCAAAAGAAGCACCCCACGACGAGGGACGACCAGGGCAAGCTGGCGAATGGATGCGGCCTTAAAAAACGTTAATTGAATCCATGGAACCCGAAAAATATATATAAAGCTTACCGGAGCGGCAATCCGCCGTGCTGAAGCGGCCAAACGCGTGGCAACCCGAGGACCGAGCATCTTACCACTACCTGGAAATGAGATTGAGTAAAAATCAATGAGGGGAAAGCCAACTGATCGCGTGAAAGTGTGAAAAAGCGGCGGAGAAGCTTGTTTCGCGTAAAACTTGTTTCAAATCGATGAAACTCCGTGCAAGGTGTATCGATTCATGGAGGAAGTTATCAAAGTTCGTGGGGATCAACGCGAGCAAACACTTGTGACTTCGGGAAATGGAAGAGTACGTCAGAAAAGACAGACGGGACGTGAAAGATCAAGGGGTTCGTTCTTTGCTCACTTTTTTCCCCAAGTCGACGAACAGCCGTCACAAAAGTTGGGCGCGTTTCGCCAGAAGAGCGTGCACGCGTGCGCTTTTATTGAACGGGGGTTTCTGCGCGCGTTTTTGGGGCTTTATTGATTGTTCTGTTGCTTAATCTTGTTTTCATTACATACGCTACTGACATTGAAGTAATTGAAGTAGATTTAAGCTGATTTTGAAATTCAACATTCATGAAAAGTGCAATTCTGTTCGAAGGTATAAAAAACTCGACTACCCCCAAAACGACTCCCATAACGAAAACACTGACAGCCAGCTCGCAAGCTCAAAAGTTCAACGTCGACAAAACAGATTGCTTGAAATTATTCATTTTCGCTAATTGTGGCGCTTTTTCTGCATCTTTTTCTGCTGTTTTTGGTATCAATCGATACCTTACCAGATGGAGAAGCCATTACAACTTTTTTTCACGACTTCTGGCATCAAATTTGTCCGTTAATTGAGGGTCCAAATTTCGATGTTTTTACACAGGCAAAACTCAGTTTTAAAATCAATCATTTTTATTAATTCCGACCAAATATTGACCATAATTACACCAATAACAACCAACAAAACTCATCGAGTGTTCGACTTCAGTCTCCGTCGCTTTCTGATGGCTTCAGTTATCCGTCGATCAAACTCCGTCACAGACAGTCGTTCCGGTCGGGCTTTCCCATTTCGTAGTCTAAAAACAGATCAATCAGTTTGATCAATGCCCAAAGATCACAGTTTCACCAACCTGTCAACAACTTCTTCGATGCTCAACCGATTCTCGGTGTCAGCATCCCCTGTTTTGAACACATTGTATTGCCATGAATTCTTCACATATAAGCAGAATGCCGAAGATCCATCCTTGTGTTTATGGTCTGGAATGGTCCAATGGACGCTGGAGGAGACCAAGGCTGGGTCTTTGATTATGATTACGCCCCAGCTGCCGCCGTAAATGTCTTCCATGATGCGTCTTATCACCTGGAACTTGGGGAGGGGTGTTATCAGTTAAAAGTGGGGCAAACTTACTTGCATCTGGAGCGGGGCATCTATCCCGGCCGTTGCATGCGCTCGGTCGATGATCGGACGGACTGTCGGCATGGGACAGTTTTTGAGGGCTAAAAAGTGGGGATGAAGTTGGAAATTGGCCTTATGAAGTTGGCTTAAACTCACAAACAGCTAAACATCCTTGAAAAAGGAACAAAATTGCAACAAATTTCAACATTTTACCAACTTTGGGACATGACAATACCAACAAACTTCCGGGTGGACCAAATTTATACAAAAAAGTTCAACTTCAAAGAAGATTGACCTTCAGCCAGCGACTACAATGAGACAATGACGTCGGATTTGAATCTTTAACCCTCACTCTTTTGAGACGTCAGTCGTCACGTCGCCAGAATCAATCGAATAGAATAGGCTTAGGCATTGAGGAAACAAAACCGGCCAAGGTAGTAAACGCCTTCAACCAACTCCAGAAGCGGCCCTTAAAGCCACTTGCGCATCCTCTTTTCACTTTCCCTTTCGATCAGAAACCCCGGAAAACTCGTTCCCTTCCTCCAGTGACGCCAGACTACACCAGTATTTTGTATGTCATCGCCGCTGTCATCAGGGTCGATGGGATGATTGAAAAGTGTTCCAGTCACCTGCTTGTATTTGGTCCTCGAAAGGAATGTATCAAAAATGTAATTACAAAATTGAAAAAAACCATTAAGATAGCTGTAAAGTGGAATTATGACGCAAACTGGTTCTAAATTATGAAGTTTTTCCATCAGTTTTTGTTCTTTTACATCACTAAGATTGCTCCAATTTGATTAATTTCAACAAAAACTAATCCAAGAACCCATCTGCCAGTTTTGCCGTTGATGAACTGCTTCGCCAAAGCTCGCTTTAATAAATTTACATTAGCCCTTTTCAACCACTCGCCCCATCGTCCGTCATTTGTTTGACAAGGGGTGCGAAGTAAGCTTGATATGAGCATAACAAAGCCACCGAACGAGCGACTTACTGCGGATCTGTCGCCGTTTTCAATTTCACCACTCTTCAAAGCTTATAATAACGCCGCCCGAGGTGGGGAATGCCTGTGTCCTCAGGGCACAGCCACACTTGACGCTTCTTTTAAGCTCTTGTAAAAACTTGAACAACAACTGGTGGCGTCATTGTCAAGTTGTTGGGGTCTTTTTTTCCATTGATACGTTCGCACTTGACAAAAACATAAGAAGATACTTGCTTTGAAATTGAAAATTTGTTTCAAAATGCCGAAATTGTCACCCCCTAAGGGTCTAAAAACCATTACAGTGCTACGTTGACAGGATTTTATTGCAATTCCGTAGCAGCACTTTGACAATATTGCATATTGGCTCATGTTTTTTGGCCCCTTTCGAGTGCCGTTCCCGTCTTTTTGAATACGCCTATGCCCATCTTGAGACGACATTGTTTGCCCGGAGCCATCACGCCAACCCAAACCGACCCCCACTGCGCATGCATGTACCCATTTTGGCTAAATGCCTGAGGGCAATGATCCCCGAGGGGCTCATTAGGCGGGTCTTTCTCTCACGTTTTGGTATTTTGTCTGTAAAAACGGTGCCAAACCGTTTAGATTCAAAATTCAAACTGATCATCATTGACCAACAGTTCATTTTTCTGGAACCCCCTCACTTCGAGGAATGTAACCATTTAAAATGTAAACGAATTTTTTCCGAACACAAAAAAACCTTCCGAAAAAGATGCCATTGGCCGTGTCAATGCCCTGTGGCATCGCTGTAGTTGCTTGACTTTTTGAGAGTTTTTTTTCATCACGTCAAATTGGGTGATGTCCGCCTCGACGTAAACGAGTAAATCTACTTTTCGCGGAGTTTTTATTTGATGTACCGATTTTCGTATTTTCTTGCAATGGCAAAAGCGTCATTTTTACTTCTTTATTTCAAAAAGCCTTTAAATTTTTTAGTGAAGATGACAACAGTTCGTCTTGAAGTAAATTTTTATATAACAAAATCCAAATGGTTTTTGTCTGATTCCATTTTTTCAACAAATCTCATCCAAATCGGCACTAATTTGCATAAAATTGCGTCTCCAAAGCTAAAGTCAAAGTCCCAGATAAAGCAAAACACTATCAAATTACTGGTAAACTGCTTTGCGAGCGGCACAGTGCCGCGATTGTTAATCCGGAAAGACTTCTCGCAGTCGTCACTTCGTAGGCATTTGAACTTTTGGGCTCTCTTTTGTCTTTTTATCCATCCCTTTTGAGTCTTGGTGAGTTTTTTTAGTTTTTAAAAGTCTGCAAAAAGTGCATCTTCAAATATATACGTATAGTTTGGTGCTTGAATAGATATGTGGTTCAGCCCTTTATGGCGCGGATTTTTGTGTTTTGTTCATTGTGTAGTACATGTTTCTATTCAAACAGTTGCAGATCATGTTCACCGGCAAATCAGTTTACGTAACTCGAACCACCACTGGCAATAAAACATCTGTGCAACAAAGGGATAGGAGGCAGTCTGAGGTAGAGTTTATGTTCTTATTTATGAACTTTTGTTTGTTTTTTTAACGGAAACAAAAGTGCGGATCTTTGCACTTTTGGTCGTTAATGGGACCGATGCATTTGCACGTAGGTCTTTGAAGATTTTGGGTGTTTGCACAGGCAAGATCTGTTTGGGTAATAGCTTGGCTTTTCAATTCAGTACAACATTGATTTCTTTGGTGCTAACAATCGACTGTATTATTTTTGTTTTGAAAATAATAGATCACTTTTGGTTCAAACTCACGTAATGCCAATTAAAAATTTTTTAAATCAAAACTTTATCAATTCGATAACCCCCGCATCACTTCCAGTATGAACGCACGATCCATCGGGTGTTTGGCCCGCCACATGCCCTCTTCGTTAATCGGACCCTGGACCAGCTGTGGGTTCGACTCTACTGGTGTCTCCGCAATGCTCAGTTTAAGATTTTCTACAAAGACGACGGTGAGTTAGTCATCATCATCAAAAATGTTTTGTGTCTTCTTGGTTTGTGGTGGTGGCAAAGCTGCAACCACAAAAAATCCAAAATATAAACTGACGAAGGCTGGCATCAGCATCAGCATTCAGTTTTGGGTGGTGCCCTTCATTTAGCTTTGGACTTACGGCTAAAAGTTTTAACAACCAAACGGAATTGAAGACTTTTTGTTTGAAGCGGTTGTGCTTTTTTATGACTATCTGTGTCGTTGGAAACTGATACATAGCCCCATGGAGGGAGTTTCTTTTTTGAAGTGACCTATAAGCCAGGATTCTGGTGATAGTGTTGCAACGTAAATACCGTATACTAGATTATTGGCTTATTTCATGACGGCTCGACGGCTGTGGGGGTTGTTGTTTAGTAGTAAGTTTTGAAAATTTTAAGTTTTGAAGGGTTAAACTTTTCAAATTGAGCGAAAAAAAGTTAAAATCAGGTTGGCATAACCGATTTCTTAAATTCAGAAACCGATATCGACGTGAGTGACCTCGTAAACTATGAACAGCCTGAAAAGCCACCTCCATTAGCTTCCCTCGTAGCGAGGACAAACCTGCCCCCAGAATGGATCAAATACATGTATTCTCGATTTAAAAGCGTTAGTTAACCCCTGAAAAGCATATCGATTGTACTTTTAACCCCAAATTCCAGGAATGCCCCTCCGGTCGCATGAACTTTGCCGACTTCAAACGCGTCATGGGTTTCATCGCGCCCGAACGCATCAGTGACGCCTACCTTGAGCGTGTCTTCCGTGCCATGTGTTATAGCAGTTTCAGTCGGGATCGGCTGACCTTCAAAGACTTCATGGAAGCCGCATCGCTCATCTCTGAACCCAACCCTCGAGCAATGGCACAATGGTCAATGAGACTGATCCATCCGAGGACGGGCGATCGGATTACACCTGCTGTTAGTTGTTTTGCAGACAACATAAAAATTGCGAAGATACTTGCAGGAGCTAGCCGAATTCATCAAATGCATATTCCTGCTCAGCAAAAACTACACTTACGGTTGTGTCCGTCGAGAATCGAGCCTTCCAGAGCCGCCAGTCCCAAATGACATTATCAAAGCGGCGTGGGCGCGGGCTAAGAAGCTGTTTATTGAAATTGACATCCGCCAAAAGGGCTATCTAACTGTATCCGATTTGGAAAGGTATATAGCTAAAACTGATAATGGTGCATTTATAATGGGGGATACTGTATAACATTAAAGTGATAACTTTATAAAAACATAAATCAAATTTATTTAGGCTTGTCTTTGGTACTCTTTTTCCGCAGAAACGTTTTCACTTGTCTTCCAGGATGCTTTTTAGACGAATCACTGTCCGCTGGTTTCGTTTTAATCGCATCAGGGCTGACCTGGGTCCCGGTTGGATTGTTGGGCGGAGTCGTCGGTCCCACCATAAGCGATTTGATGGTTTTATCCGCCTTTGGATGGCCGGGCGTGTCCTCGACGGATACTTTGTGTTGCCTGCCGGAGTTGTCCTTCTGATCGGTTTTGGCACGCTTCTTACTGGCATCGGCTTCATCCGCTGTTCCCCTTCTGCCGGCATTTCGAGGAGAATTCGCTCGTCCGCCTTTATGGACGACATCTGACCCAGAGGGGGCCATGCCGGGCGGAGTGACGATCTTATCCGCGGAAAGCTTATCTTGGGATTGATTGTTCGATTCTGTGGAGATGCTGTCCTTTGAATTCGAATTCACAGAAGGGGCGGTGATGCCAGCGCTTGCAGCAGTGTCGTAGCCAGCTGTTTTTGATTTCACTTTGTGGAAGAAGAGAGGGTTGTAGGGCTCACAGCCGATGGTTATTTCTTCGGATGTTGGACGGACTCCAATGTGGGGCTTTCTAAATACCAGAACTGCATTAACTTAACCATGGAAGTTTCAAATAGCTCACTCCGATCCATAAACGCTGACCCCAGTGACCCCCTGTCCGGTCGTCTTCAAAATGCCCACAGGAGCTTCTGGAACGCGACAAGCTTTGACTTTTGCCGCTTCTTCTTCGCCGATTTTGGTGGTGTCAGTAGCTAATCGTGGATCCATCGGAGTTGTCTTTTCCGCGAATAACGCGCATCGTACGGCACGAATTGTCAAAGGTGTAGCTGCCCTTTCTATCGTTAATTGGACGTACTTCTTGTCTTTCAAGGCTTTGACAATCTTCTCACTGCAATCTGTTACTGTTGTCACGGGTACGCCATCGACGTCGACAATACAGTCTCCGACCATGCACGTGTTTACGGCGATACTGTCACCTTCAACGCGGACTACATAGACCTGAAATGATACAGATTTTGAACTGTCTCTAAGCTGTCAATAAGCAACTTACTCGACTATTGAACGTCTTCACATTCAATCCCACCGTACTATTCGGATACAACACCAGTAACCCGCTGAAATACTCATAGCCAGGGGCAATATCGTATCCCTTTGGAACCACTGTTGTTGGAGTCAACCATTTTGGTCTTTTTACGGTTATTGTGAACTGAAACGTTGTTTTTAAAACAAAAACTTTACGGTTTAGACACGATGAACCGATTGTTTCTACCTTTTCATGTGTTTTTAAAAAGGCCTCCACTTGTTCGTAGAAAACGTCCTTCCTCACCACAGGCTTATCATTAACCTTCAAAATAAAATCACCCATCGTAATCTTCCCCAGAAAAGCCGACGAATACAGATTGATGACCAGTAATGACCGTGAAATAATGATGCCCACTTTCCTTGCCTTCTCTTTATACCGTAATTCGAAAGTGTGTTCCTGGAGGAAATGTGATGGAAATGTGTCGCCATAGCCAAGACCGGTAACCTTTCCAGGACGGCCTGGGGCTGCTGGTGGATATTTGTCTTCGCTTTGACTGAAATGGCATTGCTAGTTACATTGTACAGCTTTTTTGCATTAAAATAGGTTTCAAAAAGCGTACTACGTAAATTCTTAACATTTTTGCATCACAATAACATTGCTGAAAACTATACTGACCTCTTCTTTGCTGCAACTCCATTCTCGGCACTCATGGAGAAAGGTGATCAAAAGGTGATAAGAGCCTCACGCCACGCAACAATCGATGGACCCGTGAAAAGATTGAGGCCATGAGAAAGGACACTTCTACACAATTTATGGCCATATTTGCATCATTTATTTTCAGTTTCAGAAAGTATAAACAAGAAATGGGTAATGAAAATCAGAAAAGTAATCGTCAAAACCGCCAAGCAGGACGCTTTTCAGCCTTGTTTGGATTTGGTTGTGGCCTATTGACACGTCTTGGAATTGGCTGTCGTGTTAGATCAGTATGGACAAAGTCTGCATCCTTTGGTTTCGCCGTTTTCACCTTTCGAACCGGCGTGACTGGCACTTTTGCTTTGGTCTGCTTCTTCTGGGGGGTTTCTTTTTGTGTTGAGTCAGTCCGAATTGAGAAATCTGAGTTGCATCTGGAGGTTTTTATCGTTTTGACAGATGCTTCGCAGTCTCGTTTCAATGCTTTCGGTGCAGGTTTGGGTGCCTTTGGTGTCACCGGTGTTTTGGATGCTTCCAACTTCAGTAGTGCAGGTGGTCGTCGATGCCGAAGTGCCTGTGGTGTTGGTTTGAGTTGAAAAGGCCGATTTGGAGTTGGCTTCTTGGGGGTTGCTTGGTTTACAATGTTATGCCGAACCATCGATGTTCTTTTTTCTTGATAGATCTTCGCTTTTATCTGCATGATCCACTGCGAGGAAGCGAGATTCTTCAAGGAAATGCGTTTGCTGGCATCGGGTTCAAGTAGCTAGAAATTCGTATTCTTCAGTAATCAAAACTACAGTAACTAACCCGTTTAACAACAGCCCTCGGCTCCATGGGAATAAGCGACAACGGTGTTACAAACCGGCAATTAAGAATATTCTCCCGAAGTTCGGACCCGTCATAAAGCCCAAACGGCAGTGTTTTTGTGAAACACTCAAACATGATGACGCCCAAAGCCCAAATATCGACTGACGGTCCGTGTGCTTCACGTCGCAACGTTTCCGGTGCCATGTAGATCGGTGTCCCGACGACGCCGACAATTGGTTCCATCGTTTTCGAGTGTGACATTCCGAAGTCGATCAGTTTCACAGAGTCAGTATCCGTGATCATGATGTTCTCAGCTTTTACATCACGATGAACGACGCCGAGCCGATGGCAATGGTCGAGGGCTTCACTCAAAAGGTATACATATTTCCCAATAGATATTTGTGGAATACGTTTGTCAGTGCCGTAAATGAATTCCCAGAGCATTTTTCCGTAAATATATTCCAGTGGGATGCCAAATTCGGTTGGGGACTTGCCGGGAGGGATGAATGACATGTCGAGAAGTTTGACGATGTTTTTGTGAAATCTGGAAACGCACAACTTTGTAACGGTTGAAATAGAAAAGCATACTTCAATGTCTGCAGAACAGAAAGCTCGCGCTCATTTTCAGCGACATTCTTATACTTTTTAATAATAGCGAGTTGGCCGTTCTTTTTGACGAGCTTTATCAGAGCTTGTCCGCCACCGGAAATGGTGCCCAGATCCGTGATCTTCAATACCAAAAGTTAGTCCCATAAATCAAAAATGTAAAAAAAACCTCGAAGCAAACATCCCCAGCATCTTGAGCTTCACTGGGATTATCAATAAATTGAGTCGTCATTTTGGTTAATCAAAGCCCACAGATTGCACCGATACAGGCAATCCCGGAAGCTGGCCCCTGGATCCGAGACTGATTTTTGTCAAAGTTCGGTATACGGATCCGAAAATTGGTCAAATTTTGCATGCCATACTTGACAACTGTTTTGGTAGTGTAATATTTTTTGTCAAAATGCATTGTAGGGATTTGTTTATTGAGCGATCACATACAAATGTAGTCATACAAATAGTGTACTATCCAAGTTGCAATAGTTATGCCAAAGCATTGCTTTAGAAGGTCACTAGCACTTGACACTGATTTTGAGAAGGTCCTTCTTGGCGATATTCTTCGCAGCATGCTTCAAATCGGCGCATTCGTCTTTTAAAAGAGAGCCTTCCAAAAAGTAAGTTTGTGTCTTCGTCTGAGAATTGATCAAAGGGTCTTCCCTGAAGGCTTTTCCCAGGGAATCTCCCAAGGTTGTGCTGTTGACCTGCAATTTATAGTTGAAGTTGGTCAATTTTGAAGCAACGCTTTACCTTATTGACAAAAGCGGCTTTAACAACATTGATAAGTTCGTCGGTCTCTTCCAAATTGACAACTTTGAAAGTCACAGAAGCTTGGGTGCCATCGCTCAACAAAGATTCACTGTCCACCGAGATGACAACGAAGGCGAAGAAGGCAAAATAGACCAAAGAGTTCATGCTGGAGTAGACTGGCTTGACTGAATGTGCCTTTACCAGCTTTTCGGGTATGCTTATATAGTCCAAACTTAATCAAAACCGTTGAATCACCCTGTATCGGCATGATTCCGTCACTCAGTTGACAATGGACATTCAATTTACGGATTGATTCCATGCTTTTGAAAAGCATTGAAAACCGATTCGTACTGACTGACTATAAATGGTCCTAAAATCTGATCAAAAAAACATCAATCAATCAATTTCATATCAACATCGACCTGTGGTATGTACTTTCGTTCATTTTCATTTCCGCGCCAGTGTTCAATAAGATCACGACTTTTGATCGCAATGCCACCCATTTCAACGTCTTTCGTTTTTGCAATTACATACGTCGACGCGACAGTTGCCGTCGCAACAAGTCAACACGATCACCGATGACGCTAATTGACACGCGTATGGGTGCATCGGCCACATGTTTTTACGACATTACGTGCATCCGGCGGTGTATTCTTTGAAAACCGACATCAAGTCAAACTGTCTTTGTTCAAGGAGATCGATGCAAGTGCCAAAGTATCTTTAAAGGTCATAATTCACTCGTCGTTCGCTTCCTGCGATTCTCATTGAACTTTCAAACCAAATAACGATTTCATTTAATTGATTTCTGATATCATTAATTGAGGACATTCTATCAAAACAAGCTAACAACTAATATACGTCAACAAAGGTACGCAAAAAACTCGACATAAAAGTAATACAAACTACGAAGAGTAAGACTGATAAGAAATAACCGTAATTTGGGGCATATGCATTTAGGCGAAAGTGTAATACGAAGCAGTTACAAAGAAATGAAGGACTCGTAAAGTTTAATTTTGTTTTTATTGATTCGGCTAGTTTCAAGTATTACTGATGAAATCAGCCAAAGTAGTTTGCTCGTGGAGATATTGTAGATGTTATTGTGTTTGGTCGAACAATGTTGACAAGAAACTCGTTCATGCGGTAGCCAAGGTACGGTAGTGATTCGACACCTTTTGGAAAGACCTCGACGACACGTTTGGCAGCAAGTGTTTTTAGGGTTACAGCGTAATCAAGGACGTACATGTCGGCCAAGTCAATGAGTTTTTGAGTGTCTTTTTCGGGGCTGAAAATAGAATGATTTCATTAATGGTGGAAAATGTGTTGATTTATGCTTATTTGATTGCACAAAATGGGGTGATGATCAGTTTTTGCAAAAAATAAGACGGTTTGAGCGGTTAATAACTTGATCGTAATCACAGAATGGTTCGATTGGTTGAAAATGTGAAAGTAAAAGAAAGCAAAAAATATTTGCCTCTGGCAGGGGTCGAACCTACGACCTTCGGCTTATTAGACCGACGCTCTAACCGACTGAGCTACAAAGGCAGTGGGAGAGGACATCAAAAGTGCGACCACTTCAGTGTGTGCGGGTGGCTCTTTTCGATAAAAAGTCGACGGAAAATCGCTCTTTGATAGCAAAAATGCCAAAAAAGTAAAAACTTACGTTGTTCCACCGAAAAGAAATACCCGATCGCCAACGACAGCACTACATTGCCGTCGACGTGGCGATGGATCCTGCCCAACAGGCTTCTGCCTCGTCCATGTCTTCGTTTCAGGATTGAAAACATAGAAATCGTTGAAATGTTTCTCATTAGTAGAAGTATATCCACCAAATAGGTACAATTGGCCATTATATGTCCACATTGAGTGAGATCGACGCCCAGAAGGCCTGTCGCCTTCGGCTTTCACTTCCTCCCACTCATTATTGACCAAATCGAGGGCATACAGCTTATCACAATAAGTATCTAACATTTCTTGATAAGTAAGTTGCTCATCACCACGACCTCCAAATATGTACATCTTATTTCCCAGGATACAGCTAGCATGGAAATCACGATGAGAAGGCGCAGGCCCAGAAGGTGTCAGATGCTCCCATGTTTTAGTCGCGAAAGAATACGCATAAACAGAATTCGAATATAATCGATGACTATTTTCAAATCCGCCAAATATGTACATTTTATCATTGAAAGTTACGGCAGTATGGCCATCTCGAGCTGGCGGGATGGTGCCCTTGACGGGTATGCTTGTCCACTTCCGCGTTTCTGTAAATGTGATCAATGGTAATTGATGGGTTAAAAAGTGATGTTTTGGGAGTGATTTTTGGTTGTAGTCTAGGTTTGGGTTCTTTATTTTGACATTGCGCAATCTTCTTTTCGATTTCTCACTTCGACCCTTTCGATTAGATCGCTATCGAAAATGGGTAGTAATGGCCTTTCCAAAAAAGCTGTTATACCACCTGCGTAATTCGCATCACTTTCATGCGCTGACCAATGACTGATTCATGTCAGCGACGGCCAGATGTGATGATTTAAGCCCAAAAAAGTGACTCAATTGCCCCAAGGCAAAGTGAAAGTGCGTGATAGACTGGCGGGGATTTGATTAGTTGATACAGCTGACTGATGCGAGCCGGTTCATGACTCGATTTCGATTGCGAAACACCATCAAAAACCAGTTTGAACATTATTACATGATGATACAAGGCAAGGCTAGATCATTATGCAATCCAGAGTCGTCCAGACTTTGCTTGGTCATTGAACTGGTACAATTTAAAAACAGACACTTAGCAGGTGGAAATCGATTGTTTGTCTGACAGTCTGACGAAGCCGCCAGCCGCGTGGCCCGCTATCAGTAAAAAGCATTCCCGAGAGGACAAAATACAACAAAGACGTGCATTTTGATCTAAGCACGAGGTCCGGGGCAAAGGACAACTTTCAAAATGACGACTAACCTGGGTTATATTCATGTAAATCACTGCTCGATCCATATTGATCATTACGCCCACCCCATAGGTATGCTTTTCCATCATAAGCGACTACTGTATGTCCGTATCGTTGATATGGGACACTCTTATATCTTGGATTTTCTGCCGCAATCGTGTATGGATGTACATCGTCGGAATCATACCCACTTAGTCGGGTGTGTTCTTCCTCTTCTTGAAGCTTGCTGGCGCTTACCGTTCCAATAATGGCTTGCCTCGCTTTGCGGGGTGTAATTTGGTACCATCGATACGTGACTAAAAAGGGGTACACTTTGAGACATCTGATGGTCGTAAATATTGTTTGATAGTCAACTATTGTCACATGGTTTGAACAGTCTGGGTTTCATAGCCATTTTTTCGGAAATACAATAAAATGGGTGTTCAAAAAAGTAGACAAACCTGTATCAAGGACGAAAACGTCGATATCTTTGTCGGCATCGTAGTTGGGGCCCGAACAATAGCCACCAAATGAATAGATCGCATCGCCGAGGGCCACGGCTGCATGGTTCACGCGACGGGGACCGCCATCCAGATGAATCGTCCACCACATGTTATTTTTTTGTTTTCTGAAACAAAATAAGGATGGGAAGGGGTTTTTATGGTTGCACGAGGGTATTATTGGGCGTAATTTGTAGAAATCAGCCAAAAAAGGGCAAATTTAACACATGGGGTTGGTTGATAAACATGAGAAAGATGTTCAAGTGATCTAATTAGAGCGTAATTTGTTGATCAGAGAAAGAAAATACGCAAACTGGGGGATCCCTGTCATGCTAGGGTAGCATAATATAGTCTACAAAGTACCCCACGTCGAAGCCACCCCTCAACACGGCTGTCAACCTTCAAATTACCCAGAGTGGGAGGGCCTTATAACACACCGGCGTGGCGACATGGACCCTTCCGACCTATTATAAAGACATATTTGACACCAGGTAGGCCGAACAAAGTCCAATAACTTGTGTCGAAAGAATCCCGAGCACTGACCATTAGACTCTGATCACCAACCGACATTGACATCAATGCCAGCAGGTAATAACACATTTACCCCGCTTTCTGCCTGATAACACTCGTTATCACGAACAGCACGCAGGCCCAGGCCCAATTGATCGCCAAATACATGTCGCCAAGGACAACAATATCTGGAAATAGCGAGAAGACCACGTGCGGCCTTGGCCGATAAGCATGCCTACGAGGCAAAGGTCCGCCCCCTGAGGCGTCGAGGGACACGTCGACCAGGGTAACCACACCTGTTGTTATTTTGACGTTCTTTTATTTCAATGTTTGCGTCAAGCATGGTCTTTCGTCAAGAGGGCGATCGACTCGAAAAAAAACGCTGTCGGTGGAGAAAGAAGGAAGGAACGAACGCTTTGGGGGACGTGAACGACGTGGTCGTCATAAGTCGCAAACCTGCTGACTGATGGATAGGACACGGTTATGCTGCCCTGAGGGCCACTGGGAGGGGCGGTTTCGTTTGATCGGTGGGGAGGGTTTCGGTTTTTTGAAATAAATAGGGGTTGGTGATCAGTAAAAGGGGGCGGGGCTTGGCCTAGTGATAAGAAATTGACATAACATTGGCAAATATATATCAAATAACGTGGAAAAGGCAGCAAAATCATATCAAAAGCGTCAAAAAACGTGTCCTTAACCATTTTAGGACACTTTTTGCAGCGTCTTTGCAACAGTGATGCCATTACAGTACCCCAAAAGTGCAATCTAATCATTTTCGATATATGATGAAGCAACTTTTCCCATAACTCTCGCGTAGCAGACCAAAAAGACAAGATCGGTGCAAATGTACTTTGTCTTTTCGCCTATCTTGTGATGATCTACGTCGATTGTCTATTGGCATTGCTATTGATAAGAAAACAGAGGGTACAAGGATTGGTACATGCAGTTTTTTGAGGAACTACACGTACTATTTGCACTTTATTGGAAGGGGATTTTCCACACTTGAAACTAGACTTAGATGAACAGGCCAACCAACAACTGAACTTCTCTTTCCAAGAGCAAACTTAGAAAGAGAAAGAGCAAAAAACACCCATGTTGTCCCATCAGATTCGCGATCTGCGATCAAGGAGGGCTCTACTTTGACGGCAGCGACAGCAAAAAACGTGCAAATGGCATCGAATCCTGGATAAGATTGGATTTGCATTGGATAAATATCGAATAATAACAATTATATAGTGATTGGGATATATATTTTTCCATCTGGCCGCGCCATGGCGCGTCAATGTGCGCAGGCTTTCCTGGCTTTTGCTATCTGCGTGGACAAGGAAGCTCATCGACCAGTCAATGGCTCCATCATCGCCGACGAACGACGTCATTAAGCAATGCGAAAAGCGAACGTCGCAAAACTCGACCACATGCTTGCGGTCCCATGTGGTCGAGAGGAGGTAAAAGTATACCTAGCTTAACCCAATCAATCCAATACCTGAAGATACTTAAACTTTTGAATACGTGAGTCTATCCTCCATCCGAATAACTAAAAAAACAGTTCTATTCAGTCTTGTTTAAGTATAAACAGCGGGAAAAAGTTGAAGAATGCAAACGAAAGGTGAGAGGCCCCGAGAATCGCTGTCAAATAGCCCCAATGCGCGAGACTGGTGTGGTTCGCATGTGGCGGGGCGATGTTAGAAGTGAAGAACGCTATGATGGGGCAAGACGAGGGTTGTATCGTCCATGAGAAGGCGAGGAAATGAAAGTTGGTCGATACATTTTCACGGGAAGTGGAGATGGACAAAATGAAAGTATTGAAAGTTGTTCATTGTCGGGGAAGGCGGTGAAATAACAATGGGGAATGAAAACAAATAAATCTAGTACGTCAATGTTGATGGTAGTTTGTAGGAAAAAGGTGTTTTTCAAAAGTCAGAGGAATTTTAAGCGCTTTTGAAGGTTACTAACATGCGGAAGTTGCGTGTTTCACGTCAAATGTCAACGTAGTAAAGACGGCATTTTAAGGTTTAAAATGACCTTTAACGCTTATTTGGAAGCTGTTTCTAGGATAAAACTGCAATATCAACTTCCAATTTGCCTTGAGACAGCCCAAATCCCCTCCGGAAGCCGCCTTTTAAGCCACCATTTAACCGTGATCGGTCGATCGAGTGACCTCCACTTCGCTCCTCCCAAGGCCGCCTCCAAAACCGGTCATCACGTGTGTCCTCGACCGCCAATTTCCAACTCCAACCTTCTAGGCTTCTCCCCCACCCTCAAAAAAACGAGAAGATAACATGGCAGCAGCTCAGCCGTGACCACCGATTGCATAATGCTTTTTGTGTTGTTGCGCAAGTCAGCTCAGCCTAGGGGAAGCCTGTTTTAGGCCGGCTAGTGTCCCTGATTCGAACTACTGATTCAATCGGTTCATAGCAAGCACGAGGAGAGGCCTCTGATCTCTCTCTCCCAGCCAAGGGATGGGAGTGGATTTACACCAGATAATATGGGTCTGAACAAGGCAAGGGCGACAACGTGAGGAAGTACCCAACAGGGGCAAGTTTTCGCTTTTGTTTCAGAAGCTGCTTTCGCGAAGGATCGCATAGCCACCACCAGTCGACTGGTGGCTATCTTCATTTCATGGTGATTGTCCATCACATCTTTGCCCTGAAAACTTATCGGATTGATGGTCGAATAAAAAAACGAAAAACAAAACATCGCCGAAGGATGATATGATGTGATGCCCTGAGGGTAAGTTTCGACTGGAAAGCACGTGGGCCAGGTTTTGATAGCCCAAACTGCGTGATGGACAAGGTTGATTGACTTTCAAGGTGTTCAATTGGTACAGAAACGGCTAAAAAGTGAAAATCGGTAATGAAAACCTGCATCGATTCAAGTGAATTTGCTGACAGCTGGGTTAGAAACACCCTTGAGAGCAATCAAACAATATTGATGCGTTAAAAAAAACTCAGAAGACCCGTGAAAATACACCTGTGCCGCCCTTCAGAAACAGAAACCCATGAAGATCATACGCACAACCATAGGGTTCCCATTTGACACAGTTTTTGCCCCCAATCACGTGGCTTCGGCGTGTACGGCGCAATTTCCCGGCACGCGAGGTCGATGGTTCGAGGCCTGCCGATGACGATGCCAAATGCGTGAGTTACAAGCATGAGCGCGATTTACTTGTCATAGTTACACCGATGGCGTTTTTTCTTTTTCTGATTTTTCTGAATTTAGGACCTTTCTATGGTTTCCGGATGCTGCCAAATGCAAATTAAAAGATCGTAACACCCAAAAAGTGCCCCTTCCAGATGGCCCAGTTTCCTGTGGGCTCGCGTGGGTCGGGGCGCCGCCAACAGGACTCAACTACGATCCGTTGCCCGTGGATCCTGCTGACATGGTTGCCAAGAAGAACGTTACGAAGCCGGTGAAATCGACGAAAGACAATACTCAAAAAACAGACAAGAAGGAGAAGAAGGAAAAAACAGATGATCAGGTAGGCTTTTAGCGTTAAATTTTTATGATCTCGACGCGAAATGCCTGCAGAAAGACAAGAATTTGCAGTTTTATAGTTTTGAAAGAAAACTTTGACAGGGTCGTAAAATAAAACTCAAAAAGACCTCTAGAGACAGACATGCACAGGGTTTCAGGGTGGCGGTACAGCCAAAGCGTTAAAGGAAAGCAAGAAGGCCACTAAGGATAAGGGATCCGATGACGAGGTAAAGGATGTCACCGTCGAGTGTTCAGCGAAGAAAAAAAAAGCTGGAGATCTTGGCACGAGTAAGAATGCACGGAAAAAGCCCAGTTTTCAACGAAAGAAGGCCAACCGGACAAGGACTGAAGAAGCGCCGACGATGGAAACTGAAACAAACAGCCACAGAGGTCGAAGAGTGCGACATGTACCGACGAACCAGGCACAATTGGAGAATTATCAACAGTTTTTACGGGTTTGGCACCACCTTTCATTCTTTCAAGCACACATCTTCCTTCAGGAAACCTGTAACGTCGGCGTCCAAGGCATAATCAAGCAATTCAACGACTTCCTCAAAGCCTACGTCCCTCCAGGCGCGACATCAAAAGCCTTCCAATCCAACACCGACAAAAACAGATACAAAGACGTAATTTGTCTCGATGCGACAAGGGTCATCCTTCGTGGCGGCAAACAAGGCGAAACTGATTACATCCATGCCAATTACGTCGATCATGACATCCTTAGCAATAGGTTTATCGCCACCCAAGGGCCACTACATTCGACGGTCTACGAATTCTGGAGAATGGTAGTCAATGAACGATCACAATTGATATTCATGTTGTGCCAAACTGTCGAAATGGACAAGGAAAAGTGCCATCAGTATTGGGCGAAAGACAAGGGATGCGCAATGACGTTCAAAGATATAACCATCAAGACAGTCGATGTTGATAAGACGACAGATAATACGAATATTATTAGCACATTGCATGTGACTTCACCAAATTTAGAAAAGCCGTTGGTTGTGAAACATTGGCATTGGCAAAATTGGTGAGTTTTTAGCTTTAGCACAACTGCGAATGCACTACTTGCATTCAACGCCTATGTGCGAATGCACACTCAGCGTTCGAATTATGTGTGCGAATTCATGATTAGCGTTCGTAACCAAAAAATCAATAACTTGTTTGTTTTGAACTTTTAGGCCCGACAGATCAGTTCCCCAAAGCATCCTAGCCCCGTTTCGAATGCTAAAAGTAGCAAGGGTAAGCAAAGCCCCTACCGTAATCCACTGCAGTGCGGGTGTTGGTCGGACAGGGGCCGTCATTGGCATTGAATGCGCCCTCCAGCACATTTTGTCTTCAAAGCCGTGTAATATGACTCAAGTTGTCCAGGAATTGAGGATGAAACGGATGCATTGCGTTCAGACTGACTTACAGGTACTCGTTTTTCTGATGTTTCTATTTAAACATACACATTTCAAAAACTTGCAGCTCGTCTACATGTACCGCTGCCTGTTCGCTTATGCAGAAGCTTGTGGTGTCATGCGGAATCAAGCCGACCTCGACGCCAGAGCAAAACAATTTGTAAAAGAGTACGATACACTCATCAATGACCGACTAAAATCGCAACCCGTCAAGGCATCGCCAGCTGGGAATGTTGGAGCGCAACCAGTTGCAGGGCCGCAACCAGCGGCACCGACTCCCATGGGACCCCAACCGAAGGATGTCCATGCTCCTCCGGCTATGGGCACCCCGTCGAAGCCCGGCTCGAATGAATATATCCCAGGAACGCCACAACACACCGGCGAAGGGAGCCCCAATGGACCTTCACCTGCCAATTCTCCAGCACCACCAATCGGGGCTCCGGCACCAGCAGCAAAAATGTCCGCGGAAAACATGGCACCAAAATCGGATTATTATTGCTGACACTTCGGATAGACTGTTTCAAACTCATAGATTTGATGTGTTTTATGAGATCAATGAAAGTTTTAACTTTGGCATACTGTATTTTGGGATACCGTATTTTAGCATACTGTACGATAGCATACTGTGTATGTAATTTGATATTTTAAAACCAAATCCCGATAATTGCCAATATTCAAATTTCAAAATCGATTCTTTATACGCAAAAAGGCAAATGCCAAAACTGTTAGGGTCTCAGACGATGGCCGCGGGACGGTATCGACGTGTGGCCGTAATAGCGGCCCTTCTGGGGGTTCTTTTTACGACGGTAGCTTGTGATTCCTTATTTCCAATTCCTAGCAAAACGCGAAATGCCACAAACTCAACCACCAAATTCAAAAATGAAACCCTGCAACTGGCTAAAGACGACAGTAGCGAAACCGATGATGCTGATTCATCATCTGAAATCGATCCATCCACTGAAAATGTGGATTACAAAGACTTCTGCTCGACAGCGAATCTGTACATTGCGACAAAGGGATACAAGCATCGATACGCTTATGGGTTGACGTTTGATTGCACGTTTTTCTTCTTCAACATTGAGGAGTACCCGGCGGTCGAGATTCTGTTCGATTATGTGAGTTCATCAGTTTATGGTAGTCGAAAAATGTTATGTTTCAGTTCAATTTCCGTTATGACCTCGTCGGAGAGCGGATCAAACAAGTCTGTCCGGTGGATCTCTTCGAAATAAAGTACATTGCCCGCTTCCCGAAGCCGTACTTTGAGATTCTCGACCTCAAAGCTGGCACGGCCACACAGATCGATGTTGAAAAAGGCAATTTTTACTTTTATCATTACTCACCGTCGTCGCTCCATACTGATTGGCAAGCTCCAAGGAATCGATGGACGAGCCACTATCATTCGTTGTTGCTACATCATATGAGTTCGAACAACTCTAAATCGGTAGGCTTGTCGTACTTTATGTCAGTTTTTGCAAAGATAGTTTCTTCTAGGGTCGACCCCAAGTCCACTACTACATCCGTCACAACAATGAAAACCATCCCGGAGCCTGTTTCGCAGAATCACACGGATCCACAGCGCTGTTGTTCCAAATTCGACTCGTCCTCGGCACAGAGGCTATCGATTTGAACAATTACATGGAAGATGGGGAGTTTCATACGCCTGTCGTCAAGTAAGTCGATTAAAATTTCCAAAACAGTGATAATGTTTCATTTAAGGCGTGTCGCTCACTACTATTTCTGGGGCATCATCGGTGAAATCATTCTCTGCGGCGTGACCATCATAATGTGCATAATCCTTATGACTATCAAGGCCTGCCAGTACTACAGATACGAAGCATGTAGATATGAGGTCGAGAAGTTTGTCGTTTCATGCTATGTGGAGAAGCTTGAAAAGTTGTCCAAGCTGGCCAAACCGAAGAGGCATCGGAAGTCGAAGAAGAAGGTGGAGATAATCAAAAAGATTGAAAGGTGGGCTTTCTGAGGTAGTTGGTTGATGTAAGCTGGGGTTTCAGCCTGAAAAAGAGCTCCCCCAAAAAGCGAAAGAAGAAGAAGAAGTCGCCTTCAAGCAGCAGCCGAAGCCATCATCACCACCACCACAAGAAGTGCCATAGCGAGAGCGATGAGCGGATTCCTCAGGGGTCTAAGATTATTCCATTGCCTTTAGAGAAGGATCTTTTCGCTTCTGATGTATGTTTATCGCCTCCACTAGCACAGCGTTGAGTTTTTTTTTGTGGTTTTAGAAGCCAAAGACAAAGGCGCCATCTGCCGCCAAGCCGTCTGTCAAGCCGGCTGACCACAAACATCCCACTCCGAGACGGAAGGAATCCAGTAATGGCTCTGTTTGTAGTTTACAATCTGTAACTGAACCGTAAGTCGACGTTTTCTTGCTCTGCTTTTCTAACTTTTGTCTTTCAGCGTCGAAAACTCCTTCGACTGGACTTCCAAGGGCGTTAAGCTCTCCAAACGTCCCCTCGCCATCGAGCTCTACAAGAAGGACCTCGAAAAAGACGAAGATGAAGCCTACAAGCTCGGGATGAACATATCCTCCCTCCGACGTAAACGCAGACTCGAACAACAAGGGAAACCGGCCGTTTCGAAGCCGAATTCCGAGCGTCCCGGCGACGGCCTCACGAACAGCACCATGATCAAGACAATGTCACACGATCTGAAGAACAAGAAGGAAGAAGAGGCCCAACTCGACAAAATGCAGAAAGCGAAGGCAGCCGCTGCGGCTTGGAAGCCAAAGGATACTGTCACCCCAAAGTCCATCGTCAATGAACGCCCGATGAGGGTCGGCGATGATGGTTCTCTCCATCCTGTGGGCGGGAGCTACCCGCCGTCCACCAAGGAAGCTGGGCCTTGGGGCTCGGTGTCGATTCCGCCTTCGACTGCTGACAAGAAACAGGATTAACTTTTTTAAATGTATTTTTGATGATGAAAACTTTATTATTACCGTATTTATGATAATGAGATCACTATATAATGGCGTCAAAGTTTGTCTTTTGATGATATTTGTCATTCTACAGTATCCCTCCACAAAAAACAAGTTTAAACTTTATACCAAAACTTGCGCTGAAGTGATAATAATCTGAGACCGATTACATGGATAATTTGTCAAGCAGTATAATAATTGTATTCTGTAGTAAAGTAGAACTAGCAAAAACGCGGCACGAGAGATAGAAAACACATTGCACAGAAGAAGGGGTATCATACAGTCTGGGGACACAGTTACAGTTACAGTAGGGATCGTCAATCGTCAACGCCAATACACACACATTTGAAAAGGGAATGGATTACGGTAGCTAGCAGTCGGCTTGGAGGGATCGCTGTTCACAGGGCTTTTAAAACGGATGGATGTTCCGGGGATTCGAAACTGTGTTTTGCGTCACTTTGGTTTTCAGATGGCTGGATGAGTTGGAGCTTTTTGGATGGTCTAGTTCACAAGCGTATCTGAAATTTGTCAATTCTTAGAATTGTTCGAGTTTTAAGGCTATTTTGGGATGGGTGGGCAATAGCTGAATACCAAAACTAGCGAACCGTCAAAAGGGGCACTGCGCTTGCCGAAGTGCATGAATTCCCGGTTGAACTGCTTCTTCTCAATGGGTTGATCGTAGTCGAAGCGCTTGCCGAAAGGCATGATGTTGCGGTTGAACTGAAATGACTGAGTTATCACTGTTTTTGTGTCAGAAAGGGTGGCTTACATCAGCACGCTTATCATAGATCTCCACCGGTCGGAAAAGTTGGAATCCCTCGCCGCTTCGCTTGCCAAAGTGCATAAATTCCCGGTTAAAGTTGCGCTTGTCCTCATTGGCACCATCTGCAATGCATGGTTGAATTATTTACAGATTAACTGCGTCAAAACCACGTGAACGATAAACTTACAATATGTCTGAGCACTACATCCCAAAATGATGGCGGCCAACACGGTCAGGCACGAGAGCTGGGCGATTCTGGAGGTCATGTTGTGGGTTTTGTGGAGTAGGGTGAAGGATACACTTCAGGAAGTTGGTCCCGTAGTGAGATGCTAGTCTGGAAACAACATAACCTTGCTTAAAACGGCTAAAAACACACGTTTCGCGCAAAAATAACCAAATACCCTCAGGGAAAAATTCACAAAACTCCCGAAAAAAGCTTCCGACCTCCTTATATGAACCCAAAATCAAGTACTGATGCCCTTGCCGTCACTGAATGCAGTTTTGCGGCGGATTCTAATCCCAAAAAGAAGGCGGGGGAGGTAACTCAAAGAAAGCTCATCTTATCTGCCGCGACCGGGGCCCTCTTGACACGTCAAGATGCCATCGCCTTCGCCATCGGAAGCGCACTCCATCGTGCCTGTCAAACACAGGCCATCTTGTCTGAGATTGGGAAACGTATTGGTTTTCGAGGAATTTGAAGCCCAAAAAAGAAAGCTTCACAAAATGATGAACATGGGCGAGAATCGAGACTCGAAAAATCGTAATAAATGGGTTCACAGCCCCGAAATGACGCCAATTTATACAAGTCAAGATGAATGATGCATCATGTCATCAAACAAGGCAGGTCAAATACATAAATTTTGCAACAACAACACCGACGACGACGACAGACATGCCGTTCTGACTTATAAAAATGATCCGTCTAAGACCCCCTAATGCCATATTTTTACAAATCTCTTTTCAAAATCAAGATAAGAGGGTTCAAGCATCCCCCCAGATGAAATCATCTCCCACCAACGCAAACTATGTGCAACCAGTGGAGGCCAGGGACGGCACTACATAAGCATATCAACCGGTGAATGACGTCCGAATTCCGGCCATCCTCCGGCATTTGGTAGTACATGCGCCAAAGGGTCCCACGACAGACCGCGACCGACCAAAAGTGGCATAACCATTGAAGGTTTTTTGTAGGCGGCAATTCCATCAAGTCAAATGGGTGCCTCAAGGGGTTTTATATCCAGATTTTAGGGGTTTTTATACTATAAAAGTGTGGATTATAAACCTTTGGGTTGCTGTTTCTGGTCAACAGTGGCTGTTTTCGTAATTTTGAATCCCTAAACAAAAGAAAAAGAAAGGCGTTTCCATCAATTTCGTCAAAAATAGCCTTATTCTCAATCAAAAACAACCGGGAAAAGCAGTGCATCAAAAAATAATGAAGTACCCATCAAAAATCTGAGGGCTGAACCTGACAAGATGCATGACATGGTATGGTGTTGGTGAAACCCTTTTCAAATACCACACCGCTTGAGGCTATTTATTTTGCCGATTCTCGGTCCTCGAGTTCCGGGGGTCGTCATTGCCATCCCCAGGAAGTGGGGGATGATACAAGTCTCACGCCTTCTGAAGTGCCAAAGTTTGCAATGGGTGCAATGAAACACCAGAGATACATATCAACATATCAAATGCCAGTGAAAAGCAACCCCGACCCGCGGGCTATTCATCATTTGAGCTGAAACGTGAAACCGGAAAAACGGCATGGCAAGGTCAAAGTTCCTCAAAAGTGGCATGGATCATCGGAAGCTCGGGTCGGTTGACCTCAAAATGCGAAGTTAATGTTGTTAGTATGCCGTGGGTCGACATGTTTTAATACGGATTTGGTAAATGGGTGGGACTAATACCTACTGGGGGCGGTATCGCGGCGGGGGAGTTAATATTAACTGATATTAGCAATTTTAAGTGGATTTGCAGGTGCTCCTACGCGAAAAGAGGTTAATAAAAGCCGAAAATAGTGCAAAGATCGCGTGATTGAAAGTCCATGGACGAAATTTGGAGCGATATTGAGTCTGTGGCGCCATGTGAGACGTTTTGATTAGCGCTAAATAAAACTAATTTGCAAATATCACGTTTCAAACACCAAAATAGTTTCCTCAAAGTACGGTAACAACTTGAAAAAATAACTTTTTTACCGAAAAAGTATAGACACGGACATAAATTTCTAAAACTATCAAACCCATTTCACAAATTAGCAAAGTCCATCAAACTGCAGACCTGTAACTCACAAAGAACATTTCCAGAAGTACCCCCAGTCTATTTCAATGAGACTATGAAACTTCCCAGAAACAGACTGCACCCTTAGGCCGTGGGAATTCCGTGATGTCCTGAGGCGACTGTGGGCCACGTCAATTGCGTCGGTGACCTCCTTCGCACCGTGGAATCCCCTTTTTTTCACCGAACCAAACACATTGACACATTTTTTGGATGCCTCTTTAAAAACGGTAAAATACACGTCAGACGAGAACCAAGTCAAAAAAATGTGGGATTCTTTTCGAAATTCTTTAAGCGTGAGGAATCATGGAAGGTGTGCCGTGGTGGGTTGGCGGATTCTTTTGTGTCTTTGTTTTGAATGAAGTGAGACAGATTCTATGGATGGCTAATTTGCAACTTTTAAGCGGCTTTGGAATTGGATTGCCAGAACCGGTGAATGGGACCATTTCCGCGAAAGTGGGTTTACATTGATCACAAAAATAATGCCAATGCAATGTTGTAAACATCAAAAATGGCACTGTTATGCACTATTTTATGTAAAACATTCCCCCCACGGCACATATGGAATGACGCCAGGATGAGCTTTGACCGTGCAAAGCAATCATGTTCAAAGTGGGTCAGGCCCTGTGGCAAACATGCACTAGGACAAAGTTAAAGTCATTTCATATGCAAAACTAAAATATATGGGACTGTTTGGACGGCAACAAACATGAGGGGGCACGGCATGTAGACGGTGGATTGATCAAATTTCAGGTCGAAACGCATGGTAAACATTTTATTATGCGTTAAAGACATGCATTTCTGATGACGTGTTTGTAATATTTCAAAACTTGCCAAAAATAATCATGATAAATTTGGCTGGGAAGATTGTCTGAACAAAATTCATGTCTATTTTTCAAAGTTTCATAGCCTAAGGGCATTTTTGAACAGAAATATTTATGATGCGCGCAGCATGGCCAAACCTGTGACCACTTTCCGCCTTCCGGGGTGACATGCCACATTTTTAGGGCTTCTAAAATTGGCCCAGAAGGAAATGCAGATTTTAACGACAGTCATCAAGGCAGGTCGGAAGTGCAGAAATGTGTTTTCCCATGGGGTGGGATGCTTGCAGAATGTACAGAAAGTCGAAGTCGGCAACGAATTTGTCATCCAAAAATTCACATAACAAAACACATCAGAAACTTTGAAAACATGAAAAAAATGAAAAATATTCGCATATTTAAAATTCAAGAAAATGGCTACTACAGATCAACCATGTTTTTCTCAAAAACATAAAACAGCTTCTATAAATAGGAAGTAGCAAGACATATGAGACGCCTGGGCGGTCGTTTGATGGCAATTCAGACGCCTGGGAGATGCGAGGGAAGGAACGATAATGGTTTGGAAGCTTTTTGTTTCCATGGATGGTCAAACGTGTGAATGACGTCCAATGAATGGATGAAATCGTAATTTTGAGGTTGGGTGAATTTAGTGATAAACGTGTCACGATTGTGACGTCACTTTTTGACCTTATTTTTAGACTAACTATACAAAAAAACCATATTAATGTTGTTACAGTATGCGAAAAAAAGAAAACGTGTCCATGCAAAACGCAATTTCCAGATTAATCAAAGCCCAAAAGCAACCAGACGTTTATTACTTCGCTTTTGATATCACAAGACAGTCTATGCCATTCCCAGGTAATAGCCCAGTGGAAAAATATACAATAAAAATGCCAATTTCAACTGAAATACCTGCAATTTGTCGACCAAATGGCATGACTTTAACCCGGAATGACGGTCATTATCGCCGGCGTCGCCTTTCGGGATACCGAAATTACGTTCGACTGGCGTTGCTACAACTCGAGCTCAAATAACGACACTCAAAAACGGGCCTATATTTGCGGGGGCTCTCGACTGTTAATGGGATGCCTCAGGCGGTAGTCACTGGCCAAATGAGAATTTCATAAAGCTAAATGCGATGTACGAAAAACTTAAATTTGATGCCGCACTTGGCATCCAATCTGTTTTGGAAGCTGTCCAAATCTCGTAATAGCATGTTTCAAGTCAAAATTCCTACGCAAAGTCTAAATTTAAACGTTTTTCACAAAAACCACTGGCGCCAAACAAAGACAAGTAACCTCTTGAACACGAAATCGTTAACCGGTGCCATAATTATCCACATAATAAGCCCTCTTTAGACCTTTTTTTTGTCCTAGCCGGAACATTTAGCTTTTGTCGCCTCTGCACTTCAACACGGCCAAAAAAAAATATTACGGTTGTTAAAATACGTGACAAAAAATGGGTAATCATAAAAAAGTTGTCCATCTAAGCCTGGGGGTATAATAAAAAAGATATTGATGTCAACGTGATCCACGTTTCTGTCACGGTAAACAAAAACTATATTAATTTAGGATTCTTTGGTTTGGCAGATTTCCAAACGAAAAGCAATAAAAATGCGGATGGTCCGCAGAACAAATATTTATACTTTTCACTGTGGCGATAACTAGCATTCATAAAAAAGATTGATGAGCCAAAGATGAAAACGTGATTGAGGAAGTAATAACATCATGCCATCAATAATATGATAACAGAAAGTGATCTTTGAAAATGATGTAGTTGTAGAAGTGTCAAGTGCCAGATGAATGTTGTCTGGGGTTGTTTTGTAGTTCCTATAAAGATTATTTGGTCCGCTTTTAGGCAGTAAACATTGAAAACGTTTTTCAACTTGTTTTACTGATGCGGTACTTTGTTCGATCAAAAAATAAGCAATGCACGTCTCTCCGATAATGTGTTTGCTTTGCTTTTTGCTGATCATGCAAAAGCTTATTTTGTAATGAAAAATGGAGAAGAAGCACACGCACACCGCGATTCAATCTATCGTCTTCGGGCGAGTCAGTCTGCCTTTTTATTACAAAATTGACTTTTTTTTGCTCTCACTAAACAGAATATTATATTCGAATCAGTCAGGTTTTTTTCCACGTTTGCAATTTTTGTCCTTCTGCTTCTTTTATTGTAAATGGTATGTCGACAATATAATATATATTTGATCTAATACTTTAATTTTCAGGCGTTCGAATTTGAAGATACGGAGACTATCGTGGTGAGGGCAGATTGGTTAAACTCGTTTGAACCCCATCAATTCATTGAAACTCCAAAGAGACTGACGAGTAGCGAACACTTACTTTGGTGGTTAAGATGTTATCCCAATAGTATCGGTTTGGAGAACAAAGGCCATGTGGGTGTGTTTACTTATACATCCATCGGTGGTTTTAATACAGAATTCGTCGTAACAATAGATCGTTCAGAGATTAAAGGTAAGCGATCGTGTAATTATACACACTTCGGTTTAACGTTTTGAACAGTAAAAATTCAACCTCGTATTGCATTTAATTTCTTATCCATTTAGTACTCAATGAAAAGAAAAAGAAACGATAAGTTAATTTTTTACAGACAGCCATGTTAAAAGTTACGACAACCCGATGAAAAATGGCAAGCGGTTTCTGGCAAGTCACGATGACATTCGATCCGGGCAAGTGATCCAAAACGGTTCATTTGTCATCCGATGTAAAGTAAATTTCAAATTTAACCTGGAAAAACTTCGAGCTCCGGTATGTGTACATTTTCGATCGATGTCGCGTAATCTTATTTTTATTCAGATTCCATCGTGCGAAGACAGTTGTATCGTCAAAGTTGATCGCAAAACTTTGGAAACATACCAACCAGGACAGGGTATCATCGAACAAAAACAAACAGTAGACGATATTACGTGGTGGATTCGATACTTCCCTAATGGTACGAAGCCGGAAAACAAAGGACACGTCAGTATATTTTTTTACATTATTGGAGGCCCTGTAAACATGAAATGTTCCTGCGCCATGCCAATTGGTGGCAGCTTAATTAAACGTAAGTGCAATGCTAATTCAACGGTAGTTATAACGTTTACAACCTTAGACTACTTCTCTGCCGATTGTGAACAAGACGGCGCGCGAGGTATGTCAAATTGCTTCTCGCACAACCAGTGCAACCTCGCTAATTCAAATAACGGAATTATCGATTTGGTGTGCACCGTAAAATTCAGAGAACTCACAAAACAGGTTTCAACTTTAACACCACCATCGACAAAAACAGCGCAAGATAAAAAGCGAAATGTAAGTTATTGGCAAGTCTGTTTGAAAATACCCGCGGCAATTATAGAAACGTTGCATCAAGGATACTATCACAACTTCCTTCTTGGAATGCCAATTAAATGGAAATGTAGCTGGCGATTATAACAGTACTGATATGAAGTTTGCCAAAGGCTCTGACAAACATCAATGGCGCGTTTTACACTTCCCTGCTGGTATTTTGGCGCCGTCGAATGGATATATTGGTCTGATTGTGGAGGCTACGACGACTGATACAATCACCGTCATCATGAACGGCGTTATTAGAATTGAGGGATCGCCGTTTGAAAGTGAGTTGACAGACACGCCTTTACAACCTTTTTTTGCCAAAAAAAATCGGACAAATCAAACCGATTTTCAGAAAAGTTCTCCATGCTCGTCGAAAAGGACAGCAGCCAGTCGTTTCCAAAACTCATCTCACATGAAGACCTCCGCCGTAATGGTGGCATTATCGATTCGAAAATAACTATCACGTGCGAAGCCACTTTCGAGGAATATCTATTCATAATTTAAAGATTTGGGTTGTCAGACTGCCGATAGCACTTCTTTACCCCATATTCCTTTTATCATTTTGATGTTTCCACTGCCTATTTGCAGGTTGACAAGCGAAATCAAAAGCACCCTTGAATTTTTAACAAAACTGAATCAATAAATGTACAAATTACAAAACTATAGCAATTAAAAGCTTAGACACAAACAAGACTTCAACGAAAACCAACAATTTACATGATTCGAAAGGAACCAGAAGCCGTTTCACATCTGATTGCATCCGACTGGGTCTTCGCACCCATCCATTTGGTCGTCGTTGACAACATCCACCTCGGCGCTAGGATGACAGGTATCGTCGAGGAAGAGAGACAGTTTCACGAAGCGCTCTTGCCCATTGAAGTGAAAACGCTTGGTCTTGCCCTTATACGTTATGGTGACCTGAAATTGTTACCAGTGATTACAAAGCGTAAGAAATTGAACCTACATCGATACGATCAGCGTCTTCATTGTCCAAGTTGATCGAATTCGTCCACGGAACGACGTCCATACGCGCGGGAGCAAAAATGAGGCACTCGCCGAACGTAATTTGGAACTCGCAACGAACATCCATCGAGACGAGATTGCCTCCAAAGTTGTCGCCATCGACGAGGCTCCAGAGATAGGGGCGCATTTTGACGGAAGCGGGGACGAAGTTCACCTTGAGCGGGGCGTAATCATCGGAAATTCGGCGTTTCGGGCCGTTGGGAAGCTTTATGGGAGAGTCGACGATGACTTTGCTGAGCTTCGGGTAGGTCTTGCGGAGTTGGGCGGGGCTCTGGAGATAAAAACAATGGAAAATGGTCACAGAAGTTCAAAACCTACCGAAAGAGTGCGAACAAACTCGTAGCCATTGACCGTCTTTTTGAAAATCTTCAACAATCGCTGATCGGCGCCACCAGTGCCGATGCTTTCAACACAGACGGCATCGCCCTCTTTGCATTGGATCTTCGAGCCAGACAAGGCCATTGCGTATTGAAAGGGCAAGGAGTCGAAAACTCGGATGCCAGTGTAGCCGGCGGCCCTAAGGACACGGGTCATCTGCTTCTGGTTATACTCGTCATCGACGTTGTCATCAGTGTGGGGCAGGATGAAAACGCCGCTGACTTGATCGGCGGGGACTGCCTTCTTCAAGGCACAAGCAGCTTCTTCGAAGGAGGATGCCGTCCGGCTGACGGTGGATTCATGGGTCCGGGTGTACAGCTTGGCCTCGCAGGAGGCATCCAGGGTGATGATGGCGGAGGAGGCCATGGTGAAAGCTGGCCTAAAAGCGGAATTTGAAAACGTTTTTGAAAAAAAAACGTCAAAACGCCATTAGCTATTACACTGACAGGTATGCTAAACGTTAAAACGTCAACTTAAGTCTAAGAATTCCAACCTTATACACACAAACTAACAAATTTATAACTTAACAAACTATAACAACCAAAAACACAACACAAAGTTAAGTAGATCGAAGCATAATCTCGCCAATACCCATCGTACAGGCGTCCGCGGCGGTCACATCAATACGGATGTCGTGAATAGAGTTAATTGTGAAGACGAAAGAGATCTTGCGCGGCTCTGTGATGCCCATGTCGAACTTTTCGCGAAGCATGACGGGGCTTTCGTCGACCCAGTAAAACGAACAGATAATCTGAAAAACAACTTCAACTTTACTGTAAAATGCAACAACTAACTCACCTCAACCATGGAATCCGGAAGAGTGTCAATTTCCTTGACAAAATCATGGGGCAACGAGACAAATCCCGTTTCAAATCGCTCTTCTCGGTCGCCATTCTTCACTGTGAACACGTATTTGGCGAATTCCTTGACGAGAAAGCCGTTGAAGTTGGGGTTGTAGATGAGCTTGCCATAATTGTCGCCGATTTTGTCAACGTTAAGAGTATGCGCAGGAGGGTAAGTGTCATACGAATCGGGTCCATTGAACGCCTCATACAGCCACGTCATGTTTTCATCGTAGACGTAGATTTCGTTGATGGGGTACTTGGAGAAGACCTCGTCGTAGTCTTCCTGAAAAGGAGAACTTATCATCCAAAAAAGCTGATTGTGAATTCAAAACTTACAAACTTGACGTCAATCACGCAAAATCGCTTCCCACGACGCCGCAGAACAAAAAAGGTGTCCAGCAAAGCGACTGCGACGATTTCATAGAGGGGTGAGATTTCCTGCTCCATCAAAATGCTAGAAAGTTGCCAGCACCACAAATTGGAGAAGCACACGTTACAGCCAGTCTTGGTGAGTCGTTCGTAAATCTGTTTGTGATTACCGTAGGCTTCTCGCTGGTCATAGTGGTAGATGAGAAGGGTCTGGGGATCGCCTTGGCCAATGGCAGGAATGAGACTGTCCATATCATTGTACTCTGTTGAGGAAGCGGTGCCATCGACACGGTTGAACCGTTTGTAGCGAAATGGGGTGCGAGCGGCGTTGATGACATGGACAATGGGGGCGGTGAAAGTTGGTGGATTAGTAACCTGGAAGTTGATTTTTCGCTTCTGCAAGGTTGTCATTTATAAAAACATACAGTAGTAGTTCCATCGGGCTCCACTTCCGTGACCGACGTAGGCGCACTGCTACGCAGCAGCTTGATGACAGCATTCGGGAAGCCGTGATCATCCAAGGAAACGACAACTCGAACAATGCGTCTTTTGAGGCCTTCGAACGTGAAATTCTTGATGAGGTTGGATTCGAAGTAGACCTAAAACACCCCCTATTAAGATTACATTTCGAAAACTTCCAAAAAGAGGTCAACCCACCTTGATCTCCGGCACAGTCCCAATATAAATCTCAACCGTCCTCTCAGAAGTGCACCTATCAATCCGAAACGGCACAGGCAGCTCTTTGTCACCGTAGGTAATCAAAAAGTGCCGTCGGATATCCATGGTCACTTGATAGCCTCCAAAGTTCCCGCCTTCAACGAGATTCCACAGGTATGGGGCAAGCTTGAGCAACGGGGAGACGAACTTGACCGTCCATGGCGCATAGTCTGCCGTCAGTCGTCGACGCGGACCGCTTGAAAGTCGCTTTGGCGAGCTGACGACGACGTGGGTGAGGTTCGGGAAGAGGGACTTCATCTGGTCGATCGACTACAAAAGCAAAATCAGCAAAGATTTATATAAAAATATATTGAAAAACCAACCTGGACAGTGCGGACATAATCATATCCATGTTCAGTCTTTTGGAAGACCCATCGCCATCGAAACGTTAGCTGCTTTGACAGCACAAGTGTAACGTTAAAGCTGTAATCATACAGATCGACAGCGACATAATCGCCGACATTGTTCTGGATCTTTGACTCCGCCAAGGAGATCGTATGCTGGTACGAGACAGTTTCGAACCGCCAGATCGACGTATAGCCGACTGCCTCGAGCGCTTTCGCGAGCTGTTCATCAAAGTAGTCCTCATCGGCAGTTTTCACCGACATCGGGATCGTGAAGACGCCGGCAACACGCTCCGGAGGGACAAGATCGGCCAGGGCACGAGCAGCTTCATCCGGCGATCGCATCGACGTGAAAGCAGTCCGCTGGCTCGTTCGCGTGATGATGGAGCCCTCATAGCGCGTATTCAGGGTGACAATGATCTCATTATCACTGGCCAGGGCCATGATTAACCTGGAGAGAGGATGGATCAGCTGGGTGGAGGCTTTGATCCGGAAAAGGTCAAAAACGAGGGCTGGAAATTCGTAAATCGGGAACAAATTGCTCAGTTTTTCGCGCCTGGGTAAACATGGGCGGTCCGCGGGCACACAGGTGGCTACGGTAGCGCGCGCAATTTGAAAATGGGTCTTAAAAGTCGTGCTTTGAAAATTTAAAATATTAATGTTGACTTCGTGTTTTTCCTTTTTCGTTTTGTTTTTCATGGCAGCTGTGTAATTTAGTAAACGAAAGTGTACATGTCTTGTCGCGTTGTTAGATTTTTGCGTTTTCCTATTTTTCATCAAAACTTTTTTTTTGCATTTTTTCAAGTCTCCTTTTTCCCTTTTTTCAGCAAAACTTTCTTTTTTTACACTTTTTGACTTTCGTTGTTTTGTCAACAATCAAGCAAGTTGACATTGGACCGTTCGTTGAGTGCCCAACAAATTGCAGCAGCGACGTTTCATCAAACCAGCAAAAAACGAACACTCCAACAGCCGGCTTTCGTTCGCCTTCCCCATTAGGCGATCACTGATTAATCTACAAACCTATATTTGTTTCACAGCCGCCAGCCACACGAAACAAACAATCGCCGTCGGCGGTCGTCCCATCGATCGCTGCCACCGCCCAACGCAGACAGTGCGTTGTCTCCGCAGAGAGAGCTGGCTGACTGACCGCGACACGACACGCGCGCGCGGAGCATGTCGCTACAGCACCTGTGTCGTCGCTGCCGCCGCCGGCAACAGACAACGCTCGTCTGACCTCGGTTTGTCCGTCGATTTCGCGAGTGGCAGGGTTGGGTGTAAAGATGCCCCGCCGGAAAAGATGCCCCGCTGCGTGCGCATTTCGCCACACGGACAAACAAATAACATGTGCGTAGCGGTGTGGACGCACATGCTATTTGTTTGTCCGTGTGGCAAAATGCGCACGCAGCGGGGCATCTTTTCCGGCGGGGCATCTTTACACCCAACCGAGTGGCAGCAGTCAATGTCGACATGCGCCTGTGTGCCGCACTCGCCCGCAGTCTGACTACTCCTATTTGTGCCTGCCGCACGCATTTCCGTGCTCATCGCGGCTTGCTCGCGGCGTTTTCCAGTTCTTCTTTCAATCTTTTTCCTTCAATGTTCCCATCAGTTTGAATGCAGCTAAAGGAAATGTTCTTCATCGTTTTCTTCCCAGAAACACGCCACTGGACGGTCCTGGAAGCGGCTAGTCTTGGGGCCAATGCTGAAAACTGTAAACCCGGGACGAAGATTAACTTGCTCTATCCAGTGAGACGTCAGCCATTTGAAGCTGTTGTGAAAGGTGTTTCCGAGATCCGGGATGAGGCTGAAAAGTTATTAGAAGAGTTGGCGGGTAGCTGTACTGATGAATTGCCGCCGCAGCAAAGTGAAAGTAAGTTGATTCTTTGAAATTATTGATCTATTCTAACCCGAAATAAGTTCTAGGGCCCAACTTCGTCACTGCCGACATGTTCTCAACCTACATGTCCCAAGTCGTCCAATGCCTCAAAGAAATTTCCAACTCGTCAAACCAGAATTTCGACGCGTGTGTCAAGGAAATGTCCAAAATCAAAGAAGCAGTCATCCGTGATAAGGATGGCGTCGAGAACTACGCTGTTGATTCACCCGATATGGCGATAACTAACATGATGTCTACTAACAAGGGCCAACAGGGTCAGAAATCGAATCCGTCTTCATCCGCGCCATCCATGCAGATGCCAAGGTCCGGATGGGCATCAACTTCCAACATTGTCCAACCCGCACCACCTCCAGAAGAGGAAATCGGCCGACCAACCTGGGAATTTGCCTCGAAGGAGAAGATCGATGAAGTCTTCGAGGACAGTGATAACTATAAAATCTTCGCTCGAAAGATAAGTTATGCCATTTTCGACGAGAATGAGCAGAAGCTCAAGATCAACGAACGTAACAAGAAGAAAGTCAGCGAATTGCGGAAGATTATCAAGCTGAAATATGGCAGTGATCGGTGAGTGAGCTTTGATTCTTTTAAATTGGCCCCCCTTTTGAAAAAAAGCGCCTTTGCAGGCGTGAATTCGATGATATGATCTGGCGGACCTGCAAAAACGCTGTCAACAACACGACCTACAACGAAGCAAAGCGACGAAAACGACACCCCGAGCTGGCTACAACTACCGGAAATGGCGACAATTGTGCGTTTCAACGACTAGGTGGGGTGATGCCCGATAACGGGAACAACATCCCAACATCCTCGGGCGGTGATGGCAGTGTATCGGGTCCCGCCGCGAAACGGATGCTGTACACTGATGAATCTGCGCCGATAACCGTTTCGACTGATGCAACTGTTGTGGCTGTAACCTCGAGGTTGAAGACTGAACCCATATCAGAAGTTTCTTATGAGTACCAAGATTTTTGAGGGTCTTTATTTTTGGTTTTTACATGGAATAAATGCAACACGAGTCACGTTACGCATAATCGACAACGTTACGCAGTGTAACGAAAACGTTATACATTGTTACGAATGTGTTACTTACGAAAACGCTGTTGTTTTACGAAAATTTTTCATTCAAAATGCATTACAGTTTCAAATTTTTCTTTTTCAATGAAAATTCGATTACCGTATCGGTCCATAAATCAAATAAGTCGGTTTCCCATTTCCGGTGCCTCCAGAAACGGCAAATCTCTGCCCATCCGCCGGTGCCGTACCATTTCCATTGAACGGAGTTTGCAACAGTTGACTTTTGATTTTATCGCTTTCACTGGCATCTAGACCGGTGCCACCCCCTCCAAAGAGGTTGTTTGCATCGATGATTGTGATCTGAAACACCAGTTTCTACTTTTTATGGCCCATTTGTCGAAATCAACTCACATCACCACCCTCGACGACTGGCATTGGCGTCGCATAGGCCAGGAAATACTTTCCATCAATTTCAACTTTGCAATTCAAATCGCCACTGAATCTCGATTTGGCGACAAAATCTTTATGGGCTGCCAATGTTTCAAAGGATGTTTCGAAGGCCTTTTCAGCAGCTTCTTGGATGACGGAGGCCATCTTTTGAACATTGCAGAAACTGTAGCGAGGGTTTTTCTTGAAGGATTGATAGGCTTCTGTGATAACACGCTCGAGAGTGGCATTGCAGCATAGGTAGCCGGAAGGGTTCGTGTAGCACTTGGGGCCGGCTGCAAAATAAATGCTCGAAAATAAAAGTCTGTGAAATACGGACTGTTTTTTAGACAAAAATGTTAAACTGAAATGTTACGATGACAGAAATCGTCCTCTTCAGGCCCTTCACTAATTATAGAAAAACTCACGCGGCGGCGGTGGCGGTGGAGGGAGCACAATCGGTACGGGCACGAAGTACGGTGCCCCAAAGCGCGAAATGGCACTTCCAAAACTGCCACTGGCCGGCTGTTTAAAATTCAAAAAGTTTCTGAACAGATCAGGCCCAAATGAAAACGCCGATGCTCCATGCTGAGCGAGAATAGCATCATCAAGGTTTCTGGGGACTTCATCGTGGTGTTTCATGGCATCGAAGAAGGAACGACTGCGATAGCGCGATTCGCTAATGTTGTCAACGACTATGTTCGGCATCGTTGAAGTCACTGGTGCTTCCTCCGTTGTTGGTGTTGTTGATTCTGGCGTCGTCGATGATACAATTTTCACAGGCGCCGATGAAGCAGGATACCCCGTCACATTGTGTGGACGTGATGTTGACACCGGCGGAAGTGAACCATTCGACACAGTTATTGGCACAAATCGTGATGTTCGGCCATAATCATTACCAACGGGAGCCCGTCGTCGCTCTCCAAACCGTAGTCCATTCAAACCTGAATTTGGGGTGTACTGTAGCGTTGAAAATGAAGTATCCGCACAGACTTCCAGAGTCAACAGGCAGATCGCGACGATCTCGTGCGGAACCATTTTGCGTCGACTGAAGCTTTTCATTTTCAATCACTTCTGACCAACTCAGAAGTCGTTATTGTTCATTTTGAAGGCGGGAAAACCACCCTAATAAGCTTTATTTGTCTGGTCAGTTTGTTTTTGTTTGCTTTCGATTTTCTATGGCTTTCGTTTTATGATGACTTTTGATTTTAATAATTACGTTTGCTAGACAGAATGAACACAAAAAGTGGCTGCCGTTGACCGTTTTTCTTCGACCCTCTTTGAATGATCGAGTTATTAGATTTCCAAAAACATGTTTCATTCATTTTTAAAACAATAATTTCAAGAAAAAAGCTGGGTTTTAAGACTTCGGGCGTTTGAAAAAAAACATTGCCATTTGAAAAAGTCTTGCGTCTCAAAGTTGAAATTGCAACATTTCTGTCCAAAGTTGACACATTCAACTCCATCCCGAAGGCCGTAACCTTGCGAATGATCATTACGTTCCAAAATACAACACCCCTGAGGATTCGGCATCGAAGGAACGGCAATCACTTTGTTCCGCTAATTAGTGCCATTAGCGAGTGGTGACGACCATTAAGACACGTTCGCTGACCAACTTGGAATGTTTTTCCCTTCGACTTCGCTTCGTCGATGTCATTGCTCATGTCAGATTGCGATTGCACTATCGGGGCGGCGTTTTTACGGCTAAATCAAGCGTGAATCATTGGCCGACGGCATCTACGCCTACGTTTACGTTTTTCATGTACACAGCAAATACTGAAGGCAAAGACAGGCGTCGGATGACCATCGGCGAAAAGCATGACGCGGCTTGGGATTCGACATTTTGGCTTACATCGAAGTGGAAGGGTGAAAGGAATGTTGTAACATGTAATGTTGCATCGTGGAAGTTTAGTGTTTTCGAAAAAGAGCCGGAAATTAATAGTTCCGGTTGGAAATTTGAATGGAGAAAGGTTGTTTTTCTTGAAGGAAAACGGTTTCAGCGGCCTTTTTTTGTCTGAAGTGGTACTCCTTTGACCTCTTCCTGTGTCGGTCGTCGGCAGGCGGCATCGTTTATCATGTTTTACAACCCGCTTTAACGACGACACCGACCCCATCCTTGATGGCTAAGTACGTCCATAGTACCCATGCATGCACAGATCGGTTGCTTCTCCCTCGCAGCATGGAGCCATTTATCGCGTTTTATTCATAGCTAACCCAAAAAGGCGGTACCCACAAAGGTGCTGAACCCTATTGGAAACACAAAAACTGCAAAGAATCGGGTTTGCCGACCTGCCAAACCCATCCATTTGAATTCATTAACATATGTAATTATGCAGACATCATGTTTAATGAACACTTTGCCCGCCATATTGACCCCCATCGCCATTCTGTGTTCGCGCAGGACCGAAGACGGAACCAAATTTGGGTGTGCTTCGCGATGGGCTCGCGAGCCTGTGGTCGTCGGCAAGATCGCCATCGCCGAATAATGTTGTTCGTGTCTATCGGTACGTTTTTGCCGTTTCCTTATTCGGCAAACATGAACAGGCGAAAAACTATGCTGCGCAAAACGGACATGCGGAGGTTGTGCAGCTCGGAATGCGCACCTGGACATGTGGATCCGCATTGATTGCCTATTTATGCGCGGTCTAGCACTATTTCAAGCTTTATAACTTACTGTAGTAACATCTAAACTCACTTTTTACCTCGACATTCCCCCACTTGACCCCTATTTGTCTGTTTGTTAACCCCCACTACCCCCACCAAACAAACCTTATCAGTAACCCCGAAGAAGCCTAAAAAACCCGACTTACCCTATCTATGTTTATTCCGCATCCCATATCGACCCCATTTCTATCGTCAATGGTCAGCTAGGCACCCCACATCAGCAAAAATGTTGTCGATTCCGATGGCCAGGGCCCGTCATGACCTTTACCTCTGCCCCCAACCATGACAGCCCCATTTTTGGCGGTCTTACGAGCTTCCATCATCGGACAACCGGCATTGATTCCCTCCTTTCGTGACTCTTGGTACCGTTGAAGTTGACTTATCGCCCCTCGTACCTCTTTTTGTCACTTTTTATACCTCTTTTTTTGACCTTCGCGTCAGTGAATTCCGTTTTTATCTATCTGACATAGTAGTTTTTTTGCTACTTGTCTGTTCTGTCTAGCTTCCGATAACAACCATGAACATAAATCTTCATCTTCCAGGCCAGGGCTCATTAACCGACTTCAACTTCCGAGCGTCGCCCAGATGCGCTCCCTCGTCTTGAGCCCCCTGATTGGGGCGCTCTTATTCGTCTGTGGCATTGCCGCTGGCGCTTTGTTGCCATATGGCGAGCAAGCTGGTGATCAACTCATTCCATTTTCGCATACCGGTAGTAACGCGTTCGCCTTATCAGTACCGGTGCCCTACTATGAAGAGCCGCAATCGGAAGTGTTTATTTCTTCAAAGGGTGCGGTGTCCTTCGGAAAGGCGCTCCCGAGTGCTGTGACCGATCTGGAATCTGAAGCAGTTAATGCCATTGCTGTGCTTTACGCTGCCGCTAACAATGGCCTTGTCTACTACCGTAAAGAGCCGAAAAATAGCGATACAGCGTTGAGGATTGCTGAGAAAATCCGGAAAACCTTTCCGGATGTTGGGAATTTCGAGCCGAAGGTGGTCATCGTCGTTACCTGGGATCGCCTGACGACCGCAGATGCACCTGGAGAGAACGCCTTCCAGCTTGTCCTTCTCAGCGACGCCAGAACGAGTTACGCTCTTCTCAATTTCGACAGAATTGAGTGGACAAAGGCCAACAATCAGTATGCCCAGAGCGGTTTCTACTTCAAGGACGGCAGGAATCAGAAAAACGTCAACGCCGGCACTGATAATGTCAGCGATTTCGTCCGTCTGACCAACCATGACTCCCAGGGCTCCTTCCTCTTCCGAATCTCGGGCCCCTTCACCGTCGATCCCCGTGATAATGCTGCCCCAGAAGATGAATACGAGTACGAATCCGCTCCCGATTACGATCAGGACTTTGCCGCTGGTGGCAATGGTGATTGCCCGCCGAACCCCTTCCATGGCAACTGCCCGGTACACTGCCAGGAAGTCAGTGACGATCGTCACTGCAAACTTTGCATCTGCCCGGATCGTGAACCTTCCCAGCGTGATGTTGACAATGAGCTTGGAGATGAAGTTGCGTTGCCTGATAAGCCGCCAATCGATGAATCCACCTTGAATGTCAGCCCACCAGAGCACCCTGAGGTTGATCTGCCAAAACAGCCTGAATTGAACGACGTTACAAATGAAGAACTTCCGCCATATCAGCCTCCGTCGAACAACATCGACATTCCGCAGCCGCCTCCGAATGAGGAATACTTGCCGGAAGAGCGTGGTGACGAAATTCCGCCGCCGGCACCAGAGCAGCCTTATGAGCCCGAACAGCCACAACAGCCTCAGGTATGTTGATTTTAACATCTAAAACGTGGACATACGCTAATGAATATGTGTTTACGCCATGTCAAAGTGCACATACGAGATTCTGAAAACTTAACTTTTCAGCCCCTCGGCAATCCCACCCGCCCAGTGAACGGATCCTGCGCTTCTGTCGCATCCTCCCCCATTCCAGCCTGCAACCGTTTCGCCATCTGCCAAGACTTCGACACCGGATTCTGCTGCCACTGCTCGGCTGAATTCATTGGCAACGGTATTGATTGCATCAAAGCAAATGACCCCGTCCGTGTTCTCGGTACCTTCGAAGGTGCTATCAATGGCCAACCCATTGAAAAGGCCGATTTCCACGCTTTCGTCCAAACCAAAGATGGCCAACAGCACACCGGTGTCGCCCGTGTGCCGTTGGCGATCGCCCCCGCTTTGCTGTATCTCGACTCTATCGGTAACATCATCGGATGGTTGTTCGCCACCCAGGGTAGTGAAAATGCGTACAATGGCTTCGATCTGACTGGTGGTGTGTTGAACCGGACTGTTAGCATCCATCTCGGTGATCGGTATGCCCTTTTGATCAAACAGGACTTCCTCGGTCGCAAGGCTGATCAGGACTTCATCACAGCTAATGTCTTCGTCAGTGGCACACTTCCGGAAATCAGCCCTGACGGCCAAATCGAGTATGCCAACTTCGTGGATACCTACCGCCGTGAACGACCTGGATTCTTGCGTGCTTACACTGAACGCGAGATCACGGTTCGTGAAAACGGCGCTGAACGCAAGCTCCGCGTCACTGTCGATCAGCAGATCCACTACACAGAGTGCAAGCACAACGCTCAAGACAAGTCTGAAGTCTTGAAGATCCGCGTCAGTCGCGCAAGTGCCCAATACGACAAGGACCAGAATGTCGTCCGATTCGCGTCCCAGAATGCCGCCATCGATCCGAATGACGAGCCAGCTGGCCCTGCCCAGCGTGGCCCCGTTGCTGCTGGCACTCCGAATCAGCCAGGCCATGCCGCCAACGTCGACCAAGGCGTCTGTGCCACTGGCACCCATCTCTGCACGGAGCAGCACATGCTTTGCCAGCCCGCCGAACAATCTTACCGTTGCATCTGCGAGGACGGATTCCACCCTCAAAACGATGAATCCGTCATCCTGAAGTTCCGTTGCGTCCCAGCGCCCGTTCACGCCAATGTGCCTGCCCCGGTTGCCGCTGCCGAAACCCCCATTGGCCCAGGATTCTGTACCTCCCACAGTGAATGCCATCAATGGGGTGAATGTGTCCAGGCTGCCGGCGGCAAGGGCGGAAGCTGCAAGTGCCGTGGCTGGTACGTCGGCGACGGTGTGACCCATTGCGGCCCTCCAGAACCCGAACAACCCCAAGTTCCTCAGCATCCTCAGCACCCGCAACAGCCCCAACAATACCAGCCCCAAGTGCCTCAACACGTCGACGCATCTCCCACCGTCGGCACCGTTTGCCGGGCCCATTCTGAATGTAGTGAACACGGTAACTGTGTCTATAGCCAAAGTCTTGGTTATTACACTTGTGAGTGTGTTGCGCCATATAAGGGTGACGGTATTCAGTGCTATGCTGATTCTGACGGATCAGTCGTTCCACAACGTGAGTATTTCATATCTTTAAACAAAAACTGCACCACACAGGGTAAACTTATACGTTATGCCAGCCGAACGCTGTGACCTAACTCACAATTGTCACGAAGATGCCGAATGCGTTTTCGAATACGGTAGTGGTGGCACAATCAATGCAGTCTGCCAGTGTAGACCCGGATTCTCAGGGGATGGAACTCGTAAATGCCTGCCGTTTTTCGGTGCATTTAATGAGGGTTGGAATTTGAATGAGACTTTTCGCTTTGAGACCGTTTTCAAATTTCGTTTTGAGACCATCAATACCAAATTCTCACTTCTTTGGGACTAAATTACTAAGTTTCAACCTGTTAACACTACTTTTTTTAACACTTGCACCGTATAACACGTCGTTTACATTAATCAATCAATACCTTATTGATTTTCAGCGATTGCTCCCGTCCAGCCCTACCAACCCCAAGAACCGATCGTCCGCCCACCCAGTGCCACCACCGAATGTACTGATCAACGCGATTGCCACACCAACGCCCATTGCATCAAGGCAGATGCCTCCGATCGCTACTTCTGTGAATGTCTCGATGGCTTCAACGGCGATGGCGTCCGTCAATGCGTGCCTTCCGACCGTTGTGACCCGTCCACACCCAATTCGTGTCCAGCCTTCTCAGAATGCACCTATGGCTCGATTGAACAGTCTTACGTCTGCAAATGCATCCAAGGCTACACAGGCGATGGCCAAGTTTGCATCATTCAGCCGCCTGTTGTTCCGAACGGCTGTGACCGTGATCCGAGCCAGTGCCATGCCAATGCTCAATGTGAATTCGATTTGAAACTTGCCCGCTACGAGTGCCGATGCAAGCCAGGTTCGACTGGCGATGGCTACCGTAGTTGTGTCTTGGATTCCGGATGTTTCGAAAACCGTGACATCTGCGATCGTAATGCACAGTGCTTGCCTGGCGAGAGTGGTCGATATGTTTGCAATTGCAACTTTGGATTCCATGGAAATGGACTTGTCTGCCATCGTAAGTTTTTATTCTTAGCGTTTCCATAATATAGCGTTACGCTACAGTTTTATGTGTCATACGCGATATTTAGCCCTTATCAGCAATATAGCGTATGTACACTAAAATATAGTGTTGATGCAAATTGCGCATATTTTAACTCAGAACGTTACAAAATTCTTTTCAGCTGACACCGATCAACGCCCCGACACCCTCCTCATCGGTCGTGGCATGTCGGTCATCCAACGCTCCACCGCCCGCGAAATCATGGGCCGTCAATTGGTCGTCGTCCCGCACCAAGTTGTCGTTGATCTCGACTACGACTGCACTTCAGAACGCGTCTACTGGTCCGACATTTCTGGACATGCCATCCGCAGTGCCACTATCAACGGCACCGATGTCACGACTTATTTCGTCCAAGATTTGTCCAGCCCTGAAGGTATTGCTATCGACTGGTCCTCACGGAATCTCTACTACGTTGACAGTGGCAAGAACGCTCACATCGGCGTCGCTTCCCTCGATGGTCGATTCCGTCGCACCCTTCTCAAGGAAGGCCTGACCAACCCCCGTGCCCTCGAGATTGACCCTGTCGAACGGAAGCTGTACTACAGCGATTGGAACCGAAACAACCCGCACATTGGACGCGTCGATTTGGATGGTCGCAATAATGAGGTCTTCATTAACACTGATATCCATTTACCGAATGGACTGGCCATCATCCAAGCTACACGCGAACTCTGCTGGGTCGATGCCGGCTCTCAGAGGTTGAGCTGCATCGGGTTGGAGCATCGTAACAGGAGGCTCGTCTACGCCCCATTGGAGTATCCCTTCGGTCTGGCCATCCGAAATGATGAACGCTTCTACTGGACAGACTGGAAGGACCATCAAATCCACACTGTCAGCATCAGTGGTCAAGGCTATGCCAGCTTCTCCCCTACCATGGGTGGCGGCGGAAAAGTCTATGGTATCATCAGTGTGCCGAAGAAGTGTACAGGAGGTGAGTCATGCTTTTCATTTTCCTCAAAACTTCCATTTTCACCATTTTATCCCCTCCAAAAACATTCGCCACATTCTCTGCTCCCATAATCCACCCCATTTGTACCGTACATAACCTCACCTTTACAGGAACTACCCCATGTGCCGTAAATAACGGTGGCTGTGACTACCTGTGCCTTCCGTCTGCTCGTGATTCAGTCGACTGCGTCTGCCCCGACAACACTGTCGGCCTCGATGGCTGCTGAGATGGCTAAATACACAGAATACAAAAAAACGTCAAACGAATCTCCCCCGTTTGTAAAAAGCTTATCAATTTTAGTTTTTCTGTAACTAATTCTCCACTGTTTCGCACGTTTCGTAGTTTACGTTTACGGCACTTCATGATGATTTAGTTTTTTCATAACTGACTCATTTCCCACACAGACAACAGATATCCCTCTACTTTTTTGGTTAAATTTTATCACGCTATTACAAATTGGATCACAATTTTGATGTCAACATGTTTCTCATACTTGGTTACAGTATTCTTGCCATTGCTCAGTTTTGGTTCATCAACTGCAAGTTGTTGAAATAGCTGCCATTTTTATGTTATTTATTAATGTTTCAATTGGAATTTGGTATTGATAAGTTTATAAAACAAAAAAACTAAAAAGAAAGGAAGTTTTTGGCATTATGTGACAAATGACAATTCTTTGGCATTGTGTCCTGAACGTTTGCAGCAGTGAGAATTGGCATTTATCGAACAGATGGAAGTGTGAATCTTGTGTTATGAGTGTTTGGTGAGATGGTTGCTAGCTGTGGGTTGGATGAGGTAGTTTGGCCAACTAATCGTCCAACTTTGAAGGTGTTTCGGTAAAATGAGGCACAAATGGCACATTCGACTGATCCGATGACGGATGAATAGGGTCCAGCGTAGTCGCCGAGGTTGAATTGAAAGATCTAAAACTTTTTCGTCAGCTTAACAAAGTTCAGATCTACCTGTCTTGGTCAGACAAAAACCCAAAGAGCATAAAACAAAATACAAACCTGATAAGCTATAGTCGATATCAAATGCGGAAATAGATCAAACGTAAAAGTTATAATAATTGTCAGCAGTGCTATTCTAGACGACTGAAACAATGACGTAAGTAATCTTTTTGGTCATTTTTGTCACCACACACTCACCTTAACCGTATACTTGCTCAATATAGTCATCCGCTTCAACAAAACTGCCAATGTAATCCCAACTACAAAGTTAATCCCGCTAGCGGAGAACCGCATTGTATAATATACAATATTCTGGAAATACGTCAATAAACAACCAAAGTTTTCGCAATGCATTTTCGTTTCCGGGTGGTATGGATAGGCTGGAATGACTCGCATTGCAAAGTTGACCACCATCCACAGAAAAACTGATATCATGAAAAAGACAAGTGGGACAAAGTTGAACTTTTTCGTTGGGAATTTCACGACGAGACATCGATCAACGCCGAGGGCCCCAACAGCTAACGACGAAATTATGAAAAGCGTAGTTTGTACAGTACCAGTATAATATAGCCAGTAAGGATCATAGGTGCTGCTGTCGATTCTCCAGAGTATGGCCAGATAAACGAAATAAACAAGTGCCGATATCGCTAAGATAATTTCAATGAAAGCATAGATTTGCATTGGCTTTGTGAATCTCGATGAATTTGTTCGAAATGTTGCAAGAAGCATTCCAGTGAAAATGAATAAGGTGTAACAGTTGCAAATGATTGAAAGAAGATATTCGGATAGTAATATGACGGCTATCATGGGTAACTTTTGCATTTCTTTATGACCCGGAGTGAGTTATGATTGAGAGAGATGGTTCATTCAAGTTGATAGTGACCGGTGTTTGAACAGCCAATTGCAAAAGTGCCCTATATGCCAAGAAAGATAATGAAGCAAATGGTAGATGTTCCGCTTTCTTCAAGAATGACGCCGCTGGACCAGTTTCCGTGTCATCAAAGCCTCGTGGGTTGAATGTTGATGAGAGACTACGTCGTTGACGATGAATGAAGCCTGAAATTGAAGATGTTTAGACATAGTATTAAAAGAACGCTGCTTTGAGCATAGTTTATTTTTCCGGAAAAAGGTTCATTCAAAAATGCAATAACGCGTTACGCATCAACTTGGTCTCATCTATCAAAAATGAAAAACCGAAAAAAACAAAACCATTTCCAAAATAGCGCAAAAACTTTCATTAACTTGTCCATATAATATTTTGCCATAATTGAGCTTACTTTTTTTCTACCAATTATCCCAATGATAGCCGCCGCCTTTTAGAGGAACTAGAAACTAATGAAACTCATTTCGTATTTTCGGGGCGGCGTGAGAATAACCGCAAAACTTAGATGAAAACAATTGTAAAATGATGAATTCTATTTGAACGTACAAAGACCAACATCAGAACAGCGTGGATTTAATTAAAAAACAGTTTACACCCACCCCCTCTGGGCATAACAACAGGTACATGGAACGTGATTTTAGTAAATTTTTTCTTCCTGATTAATGTGAAAACTCATTTTTATTTGTTTAATTTGTAATGCCCTTTCATAGTACGCTCACAAAAAAGTTCAACAAGTAATCACACAATTCTATTTCGTGGTTAGTCTATAGTGTGATTAATGGTCAGTAGTAATTTAACTTGCATGGTTAAAACGCATTTTCTGGGAAAACCGAAAGGGTCACTGAACTTCAAAATTTCAAAGTCGTTTGTTTTTGATTAAAACTTTTGATAAGGCTAATGTGAAGCCCCAGATGACAAAATTTTATAAAATTTTTGAAATGGATGCCTTCTGAATCCGCTAGGCTCCAGAATCTGCCTCGGGTAATCGATAAAACGGAATCTGGTCTCGCGCTACATCAATCGATTGCCCACATCATGGCGATCATTTTGACCTATACATTGACGGTAATTGGTTCACGTCGTAAAAAGTTATTACACGTCAAAGTCGAAAAAAACGACGAGATAGCCTTCTGAGGCTTCTAGCAAAAAATTTTTCTAGGTTGTCCAGCGAGATAATGTTAAATTTGAATAGAGCTTGGAAAAAACAACATTTCATTCCTTGGAATCATCTTTACCATACTCAGGGAAAGATGTCAAATTACAGTAATAAGAATTCCACAACAAGTAATTTACAAATATAAAAGCTATTTCGTGCAAACAACAAA
>KB455139.1:65499-91376 GCA_000341325.1 Panagrellus redivivus
GAAAATTGATACAAATTTGTTATCTGCATCCCAAAATTAGTCAGTTCACCAAGTTTGAGCAAATTTTATACACTTTGAAATTTTGAAGTTCAGTAGGAGCTCGCATTTGTTCGGATTTCCCAGAAAATGTGTTCTAAGTGTACGCACTAGCCACAAGACAAGCCAGCAATAGTGCAGCCAGAGGCACTCCGCCTTCATGAACAACGCGACAAGTATGGGTGGTCAGTCGTCGTTGCGTTCGAGACAACGGGGAAATTGCGCGAAAATGGTGGCACGGTGTGTCAAAAAAAGGAGCCCGGGAAAGCTTCTCAGGAGCCGAAGGAACGAAAGACGGATGGCGCTCTTTTTGCCAGACCACAATTGCCAGAGGAACATGTTCAGTTCCATTTTAAGGGCTTCCTTTCCTCATATGGTTGTTGCCGTCAGTCGTCAAGTAGCCATGACAACCATCGCATCGAGCCTAGACTCGAAACCACCACCGCAAGGGCGATTTCAACATCGACACAGCTGGGACAAGTCGTTAACGTGCGCCGCAATAGGTCTTTCTCGGTACTTATTACTTAACCCCCCAAAAAACAGTTGCCAATTATGAGAAAAAAATGTCTAGGCTAAGCAACTGCAAATATGCAGTCTTAAACTTTAGCCTACGTAATTAATGTGAATTGAAACCTACCATTGAAGTGGCAAGGTACAACGGCAAAACTGCTTTAGAAGCATGCGAATCGGGACGGTCATAAACGCATCGGACGTGTACATTGCGTGAAATCCAAGTGTAAAGATGGCTAGGAAGGTCGAGTCGACGGAGATAGTAGATGAGATTCCAAAAGATGGTTGGATGTGTCGTGCGAAGAGCTGGATCCAACAAAGTGAGCATGTCGACGGAAAGAAGCGCCTCCAGCTCTCTACGAAGAACGACAGGACTGACCAGTGGAACGGAAAGAGATTCAGAGGCCTGGAAATAGTAGGAACTGTAAGAGGATGACTTATCCCAAAAGCTACTTACAACTTTGACTTCTGGGTTCTCAACAAACGAAGACGCAATGAACGGCTTGTAAAAGCTTTTTGTCGGGTCCTTCACGTCCTGTGACAAATTGACCAGCAGAGACGGTGCAAATCCATGGAGACAGTAAGGGCACTTTGTGTTGAGGTTGTTGTCATCGAGAATCCAGCCATGAATGATTTCCTCGTCGTAGACGTAGTAATGGCAACGAGGGCACTTGGTGGCCGAACACAATGTGGCGTCTAAAAACAAGCTATCGTCATACTGTTTCATACAGCTATAGCAGTTTAAAATATACCAATGATAACACCATCACCATTATCGCCTTCAGGCGCCGGATCAGACAGAAACTCTTTCATCCAGTACTCCAACGGAAGCAAATCCCCGCTTTTGCCGGATCGCAGACGGAAGGCCGGGTCGTCCAAAGCCATATTGTGCGTCATTCCAGTGGTGTTGAGCACACTATCGTCGCCGGAAGAACCCGTAAATGAATTATCTTTGGAGTATGATTTGTTGAGATTCTTGACTTCATTCACAAGGTTGTTGACGCCGCTTTTCTTGAGAAGCGTGTTGCCGTGGTGAGAGACGGATTCATAGCCCTTTCGGAACTGACTTACAAGGGACGACAGACTTGGCGACATTGTGATGCTCGATTGTGGCGGCGCTAATTCGTAACCGCTTTGCGTGGAAGTGTTCAACGATTCGTTGGCATCCTGTCTAATGTTTTCCGTCGTGTTGCTTCGCATGAGATTCGAGACGACGGGAGAACTGGCCAATTTGCGAAGCCAACTTGTGGTTGAACCGATCTTCAGCGACTTGCGTTTCGACGCGAGACGATCGTCAATCGTAGCAATATCCTTCGCGAACGGCGATGCATTATGCTCGCGGAAGTACTGCTCGCGACTCGGACTAGCCGTGTGGCAGGATTGGCTCTTCCTGGCAGATCTATCCTCAACCGAATGTGTCGACGCATTCAATGGGTCGGGATTGCTGGTAGATTGATCTGACTGAGAATTTAGGCTGCCATTCGCCTTTGGTGGTAAAGGCGTTACGGTAATCACAAAAGGCGCATCCTTGAGAGCTTCATCTTCCTCATCGGTAGTGTTCGCAGGAGAGGATGTCATAGAGGTAGTTTCTTCGAGCGATAGCGTCGAAATTCCCTCAGGGTCGATGCCACCCTCCATCATCGCGTTGATGTTTTCGGCCGTTTGCGTCTTACGAATGGCTCGGAAGGCTGCCACGACGTCGATACGCAGACGCACACGCCTCCAGGCATCAATCGCAATCAAACGAGCGTCAGATGGCCACTCAGAGCTTTGGAGAGCACCGTGATAGACGGCATAGGTGATGGCATTCGGCTGATATCCGAAGCTCTGCATCTTCCGAAGGACATCAACAGCAAGCATAGGATAGCCGTATTTGCCGCAAAGATGCATGATGATGCGATAGATGACTTGATCCAGAATAGGTGCATTCGCATGATGAAGCCGATTCAACACTGAGAAGGCGAGTCGCAACACTTTCAGCTTGTTCTGAGCTTTGGCGACCATACTCGGCAGTTGCAAGAACCATAACGAGTAGGCGTAAAACAGCACAAAACGTGGCCACAGGATCGGATAGGACGTCAGCCAGCGAGCTCCGGATTCATTCGAACTCAGGATCTCTTGCTTCGTTCGGACGAGTGCATATCGTATGGAAGAATCGCTAGAGCCGAGACTGGATTCAACGGGTTTGGCTGCAGCTGACTTCTGGATTTCGTTCAATTCAAACAACTCATGCTTGAATTGGCTCGGAAACTCGGTGTAGGCGTACTCCTCCGTGTCGCTATTCGGATTCAGCAGCTGTGGTGGTGGGACGACGATTGTGTGATTGACGGAATAGGGGTCCCGATCAAGCAGCGACTGCGACGAGCTGTCGTTTGTCATCACCCTTCGAAGGCAGTCATCGAAGAAGGCATTGTAAGCGACCTTGTCTGACATGAAAGAGCGTTCCTTGATAAACTGCATGAAGCACTGGGTCTCACTGAAGCGTTTGTAAAACTCCGTCGAATTGACGTCCCTCGTGGCTAGGAACTTTTCCAGATTGAACCGGGCTTGCGCGTAGTTTTCATCTTCATTGGGACGGCTCATGATGGGCTTCAAGTAGCGGGTGTAATCGCTCATCAAAGAGCACATAAAGCGCAAGAACGCTTCCCGAATCTGTACTTCCATGTTCTTCCGCCGATCTTGAATCTGCTGATCAAAGTCACCCGGATTCATGCCATCACTCTTCGCCAACCGTCCTCGACGTCGCTCCAATTCCCGATCATCGTCACGTAGTTTCGTCTGGATCTCCTCCAATGCATTGCGCAGTTTGCGAAGAGGCTTCTTCGGGAGTGTGGCATGCTTCAAAGAGCGTCGATGAACAGAATGACGAACTGTTGATGTGTCGAGATCGAAACAGATCACATCACTCGGGGGATCTTCATACAGGTCAAAGTATCGGGAGTCAACGCCAGCGATGAAGGGCAGCGGAGCATGCAGAACGCCGGCAACTTCAAGTGGGCATTGTGGAATGTACGGACATTGCCAGTGAAACGGAAACATCAGCGCACAGATTGTTTCCGACACGACCGTCAGGAGCCATGGTCGAAGTGAGTGGATCAGGATCTTCTGCTCGAGTAAGGCGATTGTCATGGCATAGATAAAGTTCTCGACACCAAGGCATTTCAGTGTCTCGATGAACTGTGCACCCGAGAGAGGGACTTGGCTGTCGTCATGGTTTTCGAAGGGGATCATGTCGACACCCATTTGAACGAGAACGCGTGGGCGTTGAAGTGTCGGGAAGGGAACTTCGTACATCTACAAAATATTATTTTAAAAAGCTGTTTTGATGCATTTTTGACGTACCAGGTACGAGATATATCTTTCAATCGGAATCTTCGAAGGCTCCCCAGCGGATAGGTAATACACATGGTGCAAAAACCGCCGGAAGGACTCAAAGAACGGATGTTTCGAGACAATACAAATTGCCTTGTTCATGAAAAATAATTGCTTCCCAGCTGGCTCTTCATCCTCGCTGAGCAGTGATTCATCACCTTCAAACGACAGTGTGTCACTCTGATGCTTCGTCAATTCCTTCGTGTATTTCTCGTAAAATGTTAACGATGCACCGTAGTACTTCGTGCCGAAGGCATCCGTTAGAACGCATGTACTGAATAGCTGGGTCGGCTTTCCGCACTTAGCACTCCAGGACTCGATGACAGCGCCCATGGGCAGACAGAACATTGGAACGTTCTGAGTGAGGGCGTATTCCTTCTCCGATGCCTGCGGAAAGCAATCCAACACCGCCGGTTTATAGGCGATTCTGCGACAGCACGATTGCGACTTTTTGTAGCAAACATAAACATCAGAGCCGACCATTGCCTAGAAAAAGGACAATAAAATCATTGCGAGAAACATTAGCAGTAAACATAAACAAATTTTAAATGGTTGTGATTCAGCATATACGAAAAAAATAAATAAAAAAATTGCTCACCTTGTTGAGATTCTTATCTATTTTGAAAAATGTGTGTGGAGGAGCTTCGCCTTTACTCGTGATAATAACCGAGATATGGGTAAGGACAAGCTGATGAGGAGGACCATCGGGCTTGCATCGACGATAAGTGAAGAACAATTGATTTGAAGTGTTGCTCACATTGGCAGGTCGACCATTAGGCGAGTATTGTATAACAGTCGAATCCTCGAGAGGCCGCTCTTTCTTGCTTTCATCCATGATACCGATGTCCACAAGCGGTGGCTTGCCATAGCTCCGGCGGTAGCATAAAAACGCCGAATGCGTCCGTATACTGCCATGATTCAAATCCGCTGGATGCCCTGAGGGTGTTGTCTCAATGCAAGTGTATCCCGGGGGAACCTGCAAGACAAATAGAAATGAAATATATATAAAAAGCGTTTCAAAATAGAGAAAAACCTACAACTTCTCCATGTCCTGGAAAAATCACAGCAATATCGGTGATCGGGGGCAAGACCTCATTAGGCTTATTACCACACTCATGCTCCAATGGAGTCAGCTCTTCAGCATTCGCACTGAGGCCGGCTACGATGAAATGTTCGAAGAGTCTGCGTGGTTCCTCATGTTCCACTGTGCTCATACCTGCAAGGTGGAAGTGGAAATATATCAATTTTTCGAAGAAGGACACCACGAACGTATTGAGCAACGTCACGATACGAAGAATACGAATAAAATCGTTAGACGAGGCCACTACCTCCCGAAAAAACACCAGGGACATTGTCGAGTGCTTCCGTTTTGCGGGTCGCGTTTGACGACGGGAAATGGTTTTTGCTTCATGAAATAAGCCCCCTATGGCAATCTTTTCACAGCAGATGGCACGCTAAGACAATGGGGTTCGATTTTAAAGGCATCACGAGTAAGGAAACCGAAGGTCGTCTACATGACAATAGCGTTTTTGTCGCAACCTAGCTCAGATGAGCGAGCTACATACGCCAAAGGGAACGTGCGTGCAATACGTTCAAGCTTGAGTACGCGCATGTTGCTTGCGACATTCGCTTTGCTGACTCGCGACTGACTGCCGGAGGCTGGGTGTTGCACTAATCGACTGTTTATGAATTCATCCGTCCTTATACTCCCTCCCTAATGTGAATCATCTCTTTCAGGAGATGCTTGCTCGTCGATTGGTCACTCGCGGGTTCAGACTGCTCAGCACAGAGGCCAAGGAGGCCGGAATCAAAGGAACGGGCAAACACGGCGAAGTCACGTAAGGATTTTATATATATTATTACTTAACTATAAACAAATAACCTTATTTATAGACAGCTGGACATTCTCAAATGGCGCGGCGACAAGACCAGCCATGTTCGTGAGTTCGAAATCGGAGGCCAGAAGCAAAAATGGAACTACAGATCTGAGCTAGTCACTCGCCATGGCCTCGACAACAATCACCGCTTCATTTGGATCGGATTCGGCGTTCTCATCGTTCTCGGCTTTACCTCCTTCGTCGCAGTCAAAACCAATGTCATCGAAAACCGCCGACTTGCTATGCTCGAGCGTGAGGCAATGCGCAAGACGCTCCATCTGGAGGGCGACGCCCGCAAGAAGATTGGCGTCGTGTGATTCGTAACTCGATTGTTCAATTTATTCCCCAATTATACCCTCCTTTGATTCAATAACGGTTCTGTTCTCTCTGTTTTTGATGTTGTACTAATAGGTAGATCAACCTAGGCGATAAAAACACGACTTTTTATATGGTATTTATTGACTTCGCACAACAAATACAATAAGTTTCCTGTTTTTCACTAAAAACACAAGTGGGTCAAAATGGCCCATATAATTAAGTTACAAATTAAACCAATGCAAATACAGAGGTACAGATAGAGATTGACAATCAGTAGGTTAATACAAATTAAGTGCAAAATTTGACATGAAGATAAGTAGGTAAATTGATATGCACGGATGTATAGCGACGACAAACTACTGTCCACGAGGCTTATTATCATCAGCACGTTGCAACAGTTTTGGGTGGACGCGAATTGCAAAGCCAAAGGCTCTCTGGAGCTTCTCGGAGGCACCATACTCGATGACGGTGTCGAACTTGTAGGTGTGGATAGAACGATCGGCGCAGATGATGGTGACGGCATCGACGGAGCCATCGAAGATGAATTTGGAGTGATCCTGGAAGAGTTGCATTCATAAAGAAGTGTGACAAAAGAGATGGGCTTACCTTAAAGAAGTTGACTTGGACAAGACCTGTACTCAAATGCAAAACAATGGCCGAATCGGTGCGGAACCATGAAATCAAGCACGGTGGGCGGGACATCTTCTTGGCAGATTCAGGGCTGTGGGCGCTGGCGGTGATCAATTGGTCGTGCATGTACTTGACAAAGTACTGGAGCAGGACCATCTTCTTGTTCAGCTCCTTCGGCTTCTCACCCGATTTGAAGAAGACCTCACGGCCATGCTCGGCGTACATAATGTGCCTGAAAATAGTTACAGTAAGCCTCAAACTTCCCCTTAATGCATAATATAAACTTACTCGAAGTCCTGATCACACAAAAGTGATGAGGCATCGTTGAAAAGGACACCAACAGTACCCTCGGCCAGCTGGTAACCTAGACCGTACTTGTCGCTGTAGTCGACCCACTTGCTGACGAAGAACGACGGAGTCAAGTTGGGACTTTCGGCCTCGAGATTCGGATGAGCGGCGAAGATGTCAACGGGCAACCACTTCGCTGGATGCTTCATCTTGATCTCGGTACTCTTGAGCTTCTCAAGCAAACTGTGAAGAAGCACCTTCGCCGTCTTGGGATCACTCGGCGGAACACGGGTATTCCTGTCGCTTGCCAAAGGATTACGCACCGCCGGCAGCTTGACAGCCGCAGCTGCTGCTGGCTTGGAAGCAAAGCCTTGGACGTGAATGCTCTCGGCGAAGAGGGACTGAAATCAAATTTATATTATTTTTGTTCCAACGCGCATACAAAACTCACGCAGTCCATGTCTCCGCCCTCAAGTTCCTGTTCAATCTTCGGAACGCATTCCAAAGCCGAAACAGGCAACGACTCGGGGCAGTATCCGTAGAAGAACCTGGCTGTCTTGACTTGGTCAATCTTCGGGCGATTGAACTCGTTGTTTTGCAGGAGATCCCGGATCAACTGAGCAGCATACGCTCCGATCGACCGTGGCATCGTGAACTGATTCGACTTTATACGGTTGTACGTTTCCGTGAGACTGGTCGTCTCGAAAGGAGGATGACCGCAAAGAAGGGTGTACAAGATGCATCCGGTGGCCCAAACATCGACTTCAAACGAATGCTTGCGGTGTTGCAACATCTCGGGAGCGATGTAATTCGGTGTTCCGCAGAGGGTATCCTTCCGTTCGTCGGCGTTCTTGAGTCTCGTGGCGAGGCCGAAGTCACCGACTTTCAGTTTCATCTTGCCATCGATGAAGACGTTGCCCAGTTTCAGATCACGGTGGATGATGAGATTACTGTGGAGGTAGCACACGGCGGAGACAATCTAGAAGAGCATTTATATATTATATATCGGAAAACTATGACAAACCAACCTGCTTCAAAAAGTATCGCGCTTCGGGCTCGGTGACATAGCTTCGACGCTTCTGCAATTCCATGAGGGATCGGTTCGAACAGAGCTCCATGAGGATGTACATGTTGTTGGAGTCCGACACGCACTTCAATATCTTTACGATGTAAGCATGGCTGACAGATTGGTGGATGTCTATCTCATTTACGAACTGAAAATATATAATTTTTCTCACAAATTCCGAAGCAAGTAAAACCTAACCTTTTCCTTGTGGGTAGTCTTCTGAAGCATAGCCTTCGGGATGACTTTGGCCGCCCAGACTTCATCCTTACTATCCCTCAACTCATAGCATCGAGCAAACCCACCTTTGCCAAGGAACTTTCCGCGTTTGAATTGACTACCGTCCTTTTCATCGATCACGAGCTCGGGAACTTGGGCATGTTGCTTCGGGTCGGGCTTCTTGAACATCTTATCGGTTATGGGGTTGAAAGGCTTTGGGTAAACGGGATTTAAAGCCTTGCGGGGGGGAAATCTGTTGGGACTAGTCGATGGATCGTTGGCCCTGAAAGCTCAAAGGAGAATGACAACAATTACTATTGGAATTCAAACCGGCCACTGCGTAATTTCTTCGATGGGTGCATCATCGGAGGATAGCGCCTTAGAGGTCGAGTTGGGTGGCGTGGAGACGAGAGAGTATTGAATGCGAGCGAAACGACAAGCCTGCCGGGGCTGGAGGAGCGCGCGCAAAAGAGTGGAGACACTCGCGTTTGAATGCTCCGTTTGCGCTGTGTGTCGGCTGGTTCTGGCGGGAAAACGTGAACCGATGTGTGTCTTGCTTGCTCCGTTTCCTCATTTCAACCGCCACTTTCGTCCCTGTTACCATCGTCGCCGACGCCAGTGATCATCACCCCAAAACGCAAAAGTAGATTGTGCGTGAAGTGCGGTCGAATCTATCTGGGTAGATTGTACGCATTTCTCAAAATTTCACCTTAAAATTTTCAAAAAATTTTCTATGTCCGGGAAAATGAGAGATAGATTCTACGCACTACACGCACATGTGCGTTTGCGTTTTGGGGTGATGTCGAACCAGGCAGTGAAGATGGAAATCGATGACGAGGAGAAGGAACGCCGGAACAGAGTGTCTCGGCAGAGGTTCGGGATGATCGAGACAAACTTCAACTATGAACCAAAATTTGAAAAGTATCTCCTCACCGAAGCCGACTGCACTGACTACTTCGAGCGGCAGTTCTTCCATGTCTACCGCGACCGCATGGCCGCGTTGCTTCCGGAGATTGAGAGCGCTGCCCGGGAAGACAATATCATTAATGGTAAGGTTTTCAAGTCTTTTATAGAAAATTTATATATATTTTTTCATTCCAGATTCCTCTATCCGCATCGAACCTCTCAGCAATACCGATGTCGATCGCCCTGCCCTCATTGCCGGTGTCATTATCAAGCACATGACAAATCAGCCGACTGTTTTGAAGGGATTTGACGAGCCCGGCGAGGACGAAGAAGGCAACGAGGACAAGGCGGTTTTGCCCCTGGTTGATGAAGAAGATGGTTCCCTGGCCTCTGACACCGATCGTCTGGACTTGGAGGATGATCAGAAGCAACTTGTGAGCCTCATCGGCAAGATCCAACACCAGACATACACCAGCGGCATGGTCATCGGGGTCTGGGGCCGGAAGCGCGAGAACAGCCACTTTCTTGTTGATAGGGTCATCTTTCCGAAGTTGCGTCCATATCTGGAGCGTCCGATTTTGGATAATGACTTGTAAGTTGGCTAAGCGTATACATTTCTGTTTATATATATCAATCTTTACAGATACATCATCTTGGCATCGGGCCTCTCCGTGACTTGCAGCAATTTGGACATTATCAATGGGATGGCTAGCTTCTCCAATGCTTTGGTTAGTTTTTGTAACTTTTCTGTCTTTAAACATTGTATATTTTACCAATGTTTCAGAGACACGCACCTTTCCATGGCAATGTTGCCCGTATCGTCTTCGCCGGTGACTTGAGCACGACCTTCTGCGAATGCGAAAAGTGCCGCAAAGTGTCCATCAACAACGTCATGCCCCTCGGCACCTCCCTCGATCCCGTCAAAGATCCCAAGATTCTCGAAGTCATCGAAGCTATTGAGCGTAACTTTACTCATTACGACATTGACCTCATGCCTGGAGCCAATGACCCCGCTTCCCTCATGCTTCCGCAGCAACCGCTCCCTCCAGCTATCACCGAGCGCTACGTTCCGGAAGACAAGCGCCAGCCGGAGGATAACATGGCTGGTGCCGAGGAAGAAGAAGATGACGATGCGGACGACGACGAGGAGATGAAGGAAGTCGGTGATGAGAACGTCGAGGTTATCAGTCCGGCGACGAACCGCCACGTCAACACTGTAACCAATCCGTACTGTTTCAACGTCCAAGGATTCCAAATCCATGGCACTTCGGGTCAGAACGTCGAAGGCATCCTGAAGCGTACGGTCCGCGGGCGCTCTGTGATGGAAGTTATGGAACAGATTCTGCGCCTCGGCCACCTCGTCCCAACTGCTCCGGATTCGATTGACTGCTACCCCTACAGCACCACTTCCAAGACTTCTGATCCGTTCATCTTCGAACAGCTGCCTCACGTCTTCTTCGCCGGTAACCAGCGCCATTTCTCTACAAAAACCGTTGATTTCGGCAATGACCGCAAAGTCTGCCTTGTGTCTATTCCGAGGCACACCGAAACCCGCAGCTTCGTTGCTGTCAATCTCCGTACCCTCAATGCCTTTGAGTTGAGCATGCGAAAGGAGTAATCGAATCTCTATATTTGCGGTGATCTCATAATCCAAGTGATCTTTACCTCTACCCTTTGTCCTGTTAATTCTGTTAATTTAAATAATACCATGTTTATTGGGTTTCACTGTCGGTTTTCTGATTCTATACGGCTAAACATTTTCTTAATGTACGATAACCCATGAATATAATTATCATCCCTCTTTGTGTCGTAGAATACATGCGAGAAGTCGATCATTTTAACCGTAGCCGCCGGCGGACGTGTAGCATCGCCCTCGTAAACAAATAACAGTGAGGACGAGTATAACTGAATTGAGTTCTGTGTTGCGAACCAGTTGCTCATGAGTGTGAGTTCATGCACGAAGGTGCGCAGAACTATTGGCCACGCTTTCGGATTTCGTGGTATAGCCTCGAGATACTCCAAAAACGCGTTTTTGATGTTGCCAGGAGATCGAGTTCGGCCCCAGTTTTTGTCCTTTTCACGTGTTAGACCCGTTTCTGTCGGATGCAGCTGCAAAAATTCGATAACCACATGAAAATAGCCAGACAAATTGAACTCACTTTGTACCCAAGAATTCTAAATCCAAAATCCGTTTGAAACGGACTTTTAATGCTTTCCGCGAGGCGTTTGGCTTCACTCGCCATCGGATCATAGGTTACTTTTCCTATTTTTATGTCCATTATGCAAGGTTTGCTGAAGGCATTCGTTATGTCTTCCAGTTCTATGAATTCATAAGCTGAAATTCTTTAATCAAAAATGCTAATATGTGCGAACAAACTCACAGCGCTTGGCTATTTCGATGGTTCTCCGACCAAAGTACCGTGGTACAAACTTTCGAAGTTGTACCAACGCAATTTTCTGCGGCTCAGTGTGGTCAGTTTCATTGGTTTCAAAGATTCCGTCATAAAATTGCACTTCCGATGTGCCACGCTCGCCTTCTTGAACCAATTTCAGCAAAAATGCATCCCTGCCGTGTTCTTTGACGATTCCTACAACGATAAATTACCGTAATCTTTGATCAGCTCAAAGGCCAACAAAATCTATACCTATTTGTCGTATGCCATTTTTAACCACACTGGGGTGGTGTCCAGCTATTTGGTCCTTGTACCATTCCAAGCATTCTGGCAGTTCCTCATCTTCATACATTCTTAAATGCGGTTTATCAATTAACGACGGCAGAATTGTACACGAGTGAACAGATAGTATCGGAATAACAACCACTTTCGGCACTAAGATTCAAGATTCAATCCGGGATCAATGTTCAAAGAGGAACCAACAAAACTGTTTCAATTCGCCTACACACTTGTCTTTTATGTATCGGTAGGGTGAGAGTTGCTTTATTTTTCGCTGTCGAAATGGTAAAGGAGGAGTCTAACGCTGACTCACAAGCAAATAAAACAAACCCATATCGAAAGAAAATGAGATCATTGTTATTAGATCTGGGACGGGTGGAGAAGGGAAATGGCCGCTTTTGTGTTGTATAGTTTACAACTGACGTGCATGAGCAGTCAGCACAAATGGCAAAGGAAAACAAAAGAATCGCAAAAACTTTCAAATTAAAGGTTGAAAAGCGTGAAAAAAATGGACAAAAGACAAAAAGTGTAGTTCAGCTGGATGCGTATTTGAAGAGATGCACCTGGTGATCGACGAATTCTATCGATATGGACGTAGGCATGACTGCGGAGCCAGTGTCCGTCGGTTCGATTAGAACAGGCAACCATTCGGGAGGCGGAAATTGGGCATTAAAATGGGCTTTTGTTGGTATTGGTAGTGGCCTAGATCGCATCACGTTCCCGGTTACAGGCGATTGGATTTGGCTAGTTGACGTGATGCTGCTTCGACAATGGTCAGTGTCGGAAGAGGCGGAACTGCTGGATCGCGTCGAAAAGGGCCACAAAGCCACGACTGCCGACCTCAATTGCGCAAATGCACTCGTACTTGGGCCTCGGGGAATCATTGCCGACGGCGGTTCGGCGTCGTCAGAGTCGGAAGAGGACGGTTCACACACAAAGGTCGACATGTGGGCTGGATGGCGCCACATTATTCTTTCTGCAAAAAAGGGAACCAAGTAACAGGTGTACGGCTTGTAATAAAAAGCACCCCAAACGCGCCAAAGGGGAAATGTCAGACGGAAAAAAGGAGTCCGCATTGAAATCGGCGTTTTTTTCAATGCCGGCGTCTATAATGCGAGGGTTTTTCATTTCGGGGAAGAAATAACTGCGAGGGATTATCGGAAAAAGGACAAAGTCTGGAAGGGAGACAATTGCCTCAGGCAGACTCGCTTATGCTTTCATTGGACGTCAAAGGATTGGCGTTTATCGAGCCATGAACACACAGGATATCCCACGTAATTGACGTGTGTCCGTGTGCAAAATGTCTGGCTCGGGAAGTCGAGACTGGACAATGCGTGCAATCTCGGTGCAAGCTAACACGTTCTCACCACGAAAAATAGGTCAGGACGAGTCTAGAAAATTTCTGTGACACGTCGCCTTATTCCATCGCCTCACCTTCTTTCGTCCTCACTGTCTATCGTTTGTGTCATTAGTCGACTTCTAATTTCATTTACCATTGGTAGCTTTTAGTCTTTCCGACGGTTCCATCCAACATGAAGTCTGTTCTCGTCTTTCTTGCTCTTCTTGTGGCAGTTCTTGCTCAGCAAGACAAGTGCGAAGGTATGTCTTTCGACCAAACTACTTTTGAAGTCTTTTTAATAAATCTTCTTTTTAGTATGCACGAAAGTCCTGAAGGATGTCATTGCGAAGATCCCGTCGGACAAGACCTCAAACCAGAATGCCATCACTGCCATCATCCGTGAACACTGCGGCGGCACCCGTAACAAGGAGAACAAATTCTGCAACTACATCGGCGCCCTCCCCGAATCGGCCACGTCAGTCATCAACGAAGTGAGCAAGCCTTTGTCGTGGTCCATGCCAGCGGAGAAGGTCTGCGACAAGCTGAAGGCCATGGACTCCCAGATTTGCGATCTCAAATTCGGTATGTTTTTTTTAGTTTCAACTTTTATGAAAGTTTTATATATTTTCCTTTCAGATAAGGAAGTTGACTGGAACACTGTCGATCTCAAGAAGCTCAAGGTGAAGGACCTGAAGAAGATTCTCGAAAACTGGGGTGAAGTTTGCAAGGGCTGCTCCGAAAAGACCGACTTCGTCGCCCGTGTCAATGAACTCAAGCCCAAGTACGTCAAGTCCGAGTTGTAAGCTTTAAGGGTCACAGCTTATACAATTCATCTCATGCCCTTACCATAACTTATTGCGGGAGAACTGTTGGGTCCAACTCATTGTTGAATTTTACTCTATTATGTGCGGGGGTATATTAGGACTTGTATTTCTATAAATAAAGACTCAATACAAAACTGCATGTGGGAATACAAACATTGAAAAGGGGCAATATACAGCCATGGTGCCTCTGGGCGGACACACTGCAGCCATGGCAACGCGTTGCCACCAAGGTGTGGGGCGCCAGTGGCGATTGTATTACTTGGATAACAGTGTTTCTACTTACCGATTACAAATATGGCGACATCATCAACTGAGGAACCTGTCGTGGAACAGTACACATCCAAAGCTTCCTTCAAGAATGTGTTTAGCTTCGGATTCAGTGGCCATGTTTTACCGAAAGGTGCCAGTTTCGGCTCATTCGACGACACCCGTAGAACACAAATTGTCATTGCTACAAATACTAACAAGATTGTGCTTCAGAGCAGCGGTAATTTTTAATTAGAACTATCGAATAACGTTTAACTTATCTTTTTAGAAGCAATTTTCCACGTAAACGAAAACATAAACGTTATCAAAGCCATTAAGTTCACATCTTCCGATGAACACGACGTCGTTGTTATTGGCACGACTTCGTCACTTTTGTGTTATGATGTCTACCGAAACAAAACTGTATTCCACAGGCAAATGCCAGAGGGCATTAGAGATATACAGGTACAGTAAACTTTGCGTTTCTTGCGACTAGCATGCCTTTTTCAGTTCGGTTGCATCGATGACAACCAAACACCATGTATAATCGTTGCCTGTGGCTCTACTATTTGGGGAATCGACGCTTTTGGCAGTGATGTGTTTTGGACTGCCCTTGGTGACGACATTAACGCCCTGGCAATCTGTGATGTGGACAATGACGGTAAAAATGAACTAGCCGTAGGTACAAACGGTGTCGAAATCAAAGTTCTGAAACACCTGTCTCTTCTGTATGAATTCGTCGAAGGCGACCCAATTAGTACATTGGCACCAATTTCTGAGAATGGATTCCTATTTGCATTGTTTACTGGCACATTGGGCTACTATGAAGGCAAAACATTGCGATGGCGAGTAAAATCGAAAAGTTTTGTGGTTTCCTTTCTGCCATATCCGAACGACAACAGTTTTGTCTGCGTTTGGAAGAGTGGAAAGGTAAGTTTTACAAATTAGATAATGACACATTTACGTATAAACAAACTGCAGATCGATGCCCGACTCAAAGCAACCGGCGAAATCATTGCAAAAACGGTCAGTAATGGTGATGTAGCCGACGCCTTTCTCGCAGATTTGAACAACAATGGGACACCATACTTGGTAGTAGTAAATATGGATGGTAAAGGTTCTGTAATAGCATATTTAACTGTTTTCTAAATTTGTTATTTAAGCCGTTGGTCGCGAGTTTGTCACCGAAATCAGTGACGACGATCTTCAACAACAAATCCGTGAGTTTGGACAGAAGAAACATCATTTACTCGAGGAATTGCGCAACTATGAAAAACCGCCTCAAAGCAGTATCCAACACGCTTCAATCCCTTCCGGTACAAGTCTGCAATCAGTAATGCAATGCACAGTAAAAGATGGGTTGTGCCTAAATTTGAGTTTGAACAACAATGTTCCCATTCGCGCAGCTGTAATCTTTGCCGAAGGCGTGTTTGAGTCCGAAAGTCTAGTCATGTGAGTTTATTTGAACTTTGTTAACGTTGACGGTTAATGTTTTAAGACATCCACACACGGAAGAAAGCGGACTTACAACCCAGATATGCCCCCAAAGGCAAATGGCTACTGACTTACACATTAAAGTTTTCGCTGGCCCTTCATCAGCGTAAGTAATTACTTTTTCGAAATATAGTTTCAATTAACATTATAGAAAGCAAATGCATGTTTTTGAAGTCAACGGTGAAATTCTAAAGTTTGCTACACTCTATATAATAACAAAGCCTGAGAATTGGGTTATGCCCGAGGGAAAAGTGACGTTTAACATTGGCTTTCGACCTGATAATGTAAGCCTTTGTCATGGCAATCCAAAAGTATAGTAATCTAACCCTTGTAGATGTTCCGCTGGTTGGATGACAACTTCTACATCAACGAAAGAGAAGATGAACTGGAAGCACTATGTAATGCCAGTCCCCTTATCCTAAACTTCGTCGATGTTGTGTCCAAGATGCCTTTTCAAATCAACATTGAAGAGAGTGGACAGTCAACAATGTACCACGACGACATTGAAGTTTGTGGAAATGTGTTCCAATCTCTTATGCAACATTTGAAAATCGAAGAAATCAGCAGTGTGTGCACATTTCCAGCCAGTATTGAAAAAGTTACTGAAGCAATTAACACCATGGACGATAAGTATAGTTTAAGTGAGCAATTGAACGCTGATTGGGCAAATCAGAGTAACGTTGCGCGTGAATGTATCATTTTTGCTGAAGACATTCTTCAAGTTCGTAAACTGTTAGTTTTGACATACTCTTGAGTTGTTACAGTTTTTGCAATGAACGCATTTTAGGCTTGAAGCACGAAAAACCTACGTTCGTTTGGCTGCCGTTAACCGGGAAATGGTTCAGGTGCATACACTGAGATCGCAGGCACGCAAAACGTTGTTGGAGAACATGAAGATAATGGCAGCGGCTATCGATCATCATTCAAGATTGCGATGTGAGTTTTACAAGATTAGACAATACAACGGTGAATGATATCGAAATTGCAGGCGGAAGTTTTGCCTCAAAGTTAGTGACAGAATGCAAGAAAGCAATCGCTACCGAAAACATGTCAGTTATTCCACGGTTTCTTCAAAATGGCGTTTGACGAACAATTATAAACTTATTATCACTTGTAATAAAGACTAAACAGAAAAAGCGTATGGTAATACCTTGGTGGCAAATGTAAGCACACATCTTGCATTGGCCATTTGAAAGTTCAAACAATGACATTTTCAAAAACAATTTATTACCAAACCAACAAAAAAAGCGAAAAACAACAACATTGGTGATAAAAACTTAACTGAACAAACAACAATAACATCAAAATCAAACAGCTTAAGCATCGCCGGCTTCGTTTTCCATCTTCTTCAAGAAAAAGTCCCAAAAAGCGAGGGCCCGCTCTCGTCGCTGCTCCCCGTCATCTTGACTGTCGCTGGCCACAGGAAACTGATAAGGCTGCACCGGGATTCTACGCTCCTGGGCTTTGACTCGGCTCGAGATGGCAGCCCGGATGGAATAGCGAAACGCGTAGTTGCTCATGTAATTGGCGTTTACAGCGTCGAACGTCAGGCGCATCTCAGCCGCGGGCTAAAACAGTCAAACGTCTTTCTGATTCAGTAAAAAGATGCACCTACCTCAGGAAGGTGGTTCAGTATGTTGTTCAACAGTTGCAAAATGTAAACTCCAGAGTCATTGAAGCCTTTGGCGGTCGTCAAACCCATGCAACATGGGACCATTTTCTTGGGGTTACATTGGGCGTTGCGGTACAATCCTTCGACTTTGAGCTGTACGAATCGGAGTTGGACAAACAGCGCAACCAGTTCGGCGACATGTTTCTTAGGGACCTTCGCGAGAGAGGTAGAAACGATGACAGCAGTCGCAATTTTGCCGCGGGATTCCGGAAGGTTGATAAGAACTCCCGGATTCGTGAGGATGACAAACGACCAGTAAATGGGGCGAAAAATCGGGATCACAACGAAGTCCTTCTTGAAGAAATCATCGTGTTTGCTGCGCGGTTCTTCCAAATGTTGAAGCTCAAAGACGGAAACGACGCTAATTCGATTACGACTGAAATATAACGTATCAAAATAAGAAAAGTAAAAACAGGCACAAAACTTACACTGAAGGCGACAGCTGAGACAGCATATGATCGATGTAGAAGTCAACGACTTGACCCTTCAAGATGGAGTAGCCCATCAAATCAACCAAATGGCCTTCGTAGAACTTGATCTCACGGTCCTTCAAAGTGATTGAAACGAACTCCTTGGGGGTGGGTCGATGCTCGTTCAGGACCGGCGGCAACGGATACCTGGGCATGGGTCTGAAAATGTAAACCGGGTTGTTGAGGATGTTATAGGTTTTCATCAACTGGATGCCGGCATGTTTGAGCTCATCGTTGACGTTCTCGACAGATGTCTGTCCTGCAAAAAGTAACTTGATCATTACCATCAGTGATAAAGAAACGACTTACTGTATGCAAAAACAGATCCTCTGAACATCAACTTCCGCATAAAAATGAAGAACGCAGTGAAGTTGTACAGGTTACGACGGTCCACGTTGTAGTTGTCGGGCATCTCGAAAACCAGGGAATAATAACTGAAAAATTGATGTTCACTAATTAATCGAAGAAAAGGCTTACCCGTCAGAGGTCAGATGACCCATGAAACTGTCACTTGCAGCACCGAGCGCACGCTGAGCCGCGGCTTCGACGATGTGAAAGACCTTCTTCGACAGCATAAACATGACAACATAAGCGCCCTCGGTTTCGGCAACCTAAAATAATATATATAAATAGTGAAACCAACTCAAATTTTAATTAAAACTTACCCAAATTTTGCGGCAGGATTCAAACGGCACAATAAAGGCGGACTCGATATAGCGGGTTGTTCCAAGACTACGAAGCGAATCAGTCGACGTCACCGTGAACTGAATGGCGTTATCGTGAAGTTGAACACCGCCGGAAGCGATTCGGAAATGCTTGTTGCCAATGCAGACAGCAGTGGTGATCAAAATCGAACCCGGATAAACATCCCAAGCAGTAATAGTTCGCAGTTTCTTGTGACGAAAGAACACCAACCAAGATGTTCTCAGCGTACGACGATGAATCTTGACGTAGAGGAAACGACGACGGACATAACGATGGATCCTGGTCCGAATGATACGCTTCAACTCGGTCAATTGAAGGGAGCGGATCCAATTCAACGGATAGCCAGGTCGTGGCATTGGCAGCAGAGCTCTGATTTTTCGGATCTTGGCCGGAGGTCGGTTCGTCTCAGCAACGGTGGCCGGAGCAGATGGGTCCGGCATGGTGTCTGTGGGCGAGTTCGGCATTTTACCTGCAAAAAATGAAATATATTTGCGAAAGAAAGGCCAGAGAAAGGCTGAAATGACCACGGAAATGGTTTGTAGGTATTTCGCAATGAAAAAGTAGCACGAAAATAGGCAAGACGCGAGCACAACAAACAAAAAACACGGACGAACTGGGAACTCGGCTGTGTGATCGGAAACGGTTTGGCGCGTTTTCAAACGCGAGCTGGCTCCAATTTCGTAATTCGCACCGCCTACCGACAGCGTCCCGCTTGATTTACGAAATATGGATTTTTCGAATAGGAGGGGCGCGTCCAAAGCGTCTCTGTGTGTGCGATGCCGAGGGCGGTGGCGATGGAACGCTCTTTCTTTTGATCAAACGGAGCGATGTGGCCGACTGTCTCTCCATGCACGTCCGAGGTAGCTTGGCTCGTGAAAACTGCATTTTGTACTGCAAAAGCAATATTCACAAGCAAAAAGGTAAACCAAAAAAGGCAAAGGCAAAACAAGAAGGAAAAAGAAGCATTGGTGACATTTCTCGCAGTGTCAATTTACAGAAAGTAAATCTCAGTTGAGTTGTAGCCACAAACCAGCGAAAATCCGGCATATTAGAATAAGGTACCCGCAAACAACATATCATTGACTGTGGGAACGACCAAAAGCTAAAAAAACCGAAAAAGGTAGGGCTCAGCCGGTGATCGAAACCGGGACCTCTCGCACCCAAAGCGAGAATCATACCACTAGACCACTAAGCCAACGTATTAACAAAGTTTTAATACATTCGTTTGACAAACAAGTGAAAAGCACCAAAAACAGCTATTTTGAGCATTTTTTTGTAAAATTTGGTTCTCAAAATGAAGTCAAGGACAACAAAATTGCACCGGCGTACCCTTTACATTTTTGAATTTTATGAAATTTCGTTTTTTTCTTGTTATACGCAACTTAAAGGGGTGGTTTTTGTTATTTTTTATTGGACAAAATTTGTGTTTCGTAAAAGAGCAGTGTATTAAACATGTATTTTTACTAATGTCAGCACCGCATGCACCTCGTTTTTTTCTATTTTAGTGTTTAACGCTTGTTTCAAATGATTCCTCAAATTGTATTAAATCTAATTCTTTGCTTTGCTGCCCTAAACTGTTATTCGTTACCGACACGAACGTATTCATCAAACACTACTGAAGAACTTGAATGTTTTGAAGAGGTCGCTGAAGTTACTCTTCCTCCTCTCGATATTTGCTCCCGGGTGAATAAACTTCTCAAACTTCAGAATGAGGATATTGACATATTACTGTCAAATTATTTAGGCCGCAGTTATGACCCTCTTACTACTGATAACTTTGCCATGATTCTTGACGAGTCTTTCACAAGCTGTCGGAAAACACCTGATTTTAAGTTTCACATGCCAAACAACTACAACGCAGAATTAATATTTGAGCGACGTTTGGACAAATCGGCTAGTCAAAAAGAAAACTTTGAAGATACCAGCGAGAGTACCTGTACATCTGTAGCAGGCGATAGCACTATTAACAGTCAATCTGGTTCGGGAAGCATAAATTATCAAGAAACAAAAAAGAAAATGGTCAAGCAGAAGAAGTCAATGTTTCAAATGGTTGTAAAAAATACAATGTATCGCCTGTCTGGTGATTTGTCGTCAAAGTTTTCCGCTTCTTTCATGCTTAGACTTCATGCGGTTATCCGGGCGGTTGAAAAAGGATTTCAAATGCAGGCAAAGTATTTTGTGCAAAAAATACTTAGTGATTTTGGAACCCATGTTACGATAGAAGCGATAGTGGGAACCCAGTCTGAAACTCGTTCATTTGCTTCCAGTTCAACAGTAGCCAGATGTTTAGACAGAAGTGTTCAAGCGCAAGCGAGCGCTTCAAACGGTCAGATTTCTGTTGCTGGCAGTGGTGCACTACGCAATAGTAACACTAATCGACAAGAGAGTTCATCAAGTGGTGCTGAAACTTGGGTAATGACCGACGAAGGAATGGTTCCATTACAAAATGTTTCTGACTTTGTAAGTAGCGTCAATTTGTCTACAAACCAAAAACTTGGTTGTTTCTAGGATCCCTTGGATGATTCAAAGCCAGTTATTTTGTCAAGACAAATCATTCCCATTTACATGATGATGGAAAAACATAATCTGGGTACGAATCATAGTGCGCAAGAAGATTTGCAAACCCTATTTGAAGAAGCGACAATTGAGTACGTTGAGCGAAATACGATTCAAGGGTGTACAAACCGTGACAAAACTAACTATGATTATCAAGTAAGCGCTCTGGTATTTAATAAAAAGGTTAGATTTTACTTTTAGGCAAATTATAATGATGGTATGTGCGATGCTGCCGTTTATGAAGTCGACGAAACCGAAACAATGTTTTTCAATCTTAGCAGAAAAGAACAAATAGTAAATTCTTATGGGAAAACGTTTATAAAAATTAATGGAGTTCCAGTACCCGTTAAGAAAGGTATAATTTAACGACTTTAATAAATAACGAACAACTATTTTAAGCAACCCAAAAACCTAAATCTAAAACTGTAAACGGCGGCATTTTCCGAAAATGCAGTCTTCTTGATGGTTCAAAAGCTTATGATGTTCAGCTAAACATAATGAACAAAAGCCGACCATCGCCGTGCGACAATTACCAAGTTGCAAATTTTGTTACAAGCGAGTTGTCTTGTGAAGATTGGCAGAAAGAAAGATTGATAATAAGCTACAACTACGTTCTTCCCGAGGTTCATATAATTGACGAATCAACTCATTGTTTCAATGAAACCGAGGTTTTTTGTGTGGATATTAGCGTCAATATTACCATTCGTGATACCGTCAATTTTGCTTCATACTGGTGTGAATCTATTGTTGACAGGACCTCACTTTCATACGGTGGTTTCTTTCAATCAGGGCAAGTTAACGATTTGGTTGGAAAAAGTTCCTGCCGAGAGAGGGATATGATTCCTGTAAAGCTTTTTCATGATACTACCCTTTGTTTGCAAGAATCTACATCATCACAGCCATTATTAATGAATGTCTACAGTAACACAAGTTTGGAAAATGGATGCCCGAACGGCACATCGCAACAACTTATTGCTGTTATCAATGATAACAAGGTTTATGCATGCATTTTGAAGAATCAAGTTTTCAACAATTTGAAAAGTCCGGCTATTTTAAAAGGACCATATTTAGAAAGTAAATTTGCGGATGACAACTTTGATAGAAGTTTTCTTGTAATTACACTAAATGGTACGTCTGATGGTCAAGTGTTCTTGGATAGTATAAATAACAACATAACTGGATACTTTGATAGGTATTTAAGAAAACTTAATCCCAAAAAAGTAAGTAAGGTGTCATCTTTTTTGGTATAATTGTAAACTTGCAGATTAAAGCTATTACACTTGGAGGTAAAACACCTCCTTTCAAATCTGATGTTTCCGCTACTGTACTTCTTGCGGTATTTTTAATGAGTTGCATTGTTATTATGATACTTCTTTGCTTGATTTAGGAATCATTTTCTCTAAAACTTATAGTTCTCAATAAACGCTTGAATCATATTTTTATTTTCGAAACTGAATAAGCATTTGTACAACAAATTGTTTTTTCTCGATTTCGCCGTCAAAAGTTATTTCAAATCGTTGTATTACCAATATGAAAAGTTTACAATATTATTTTAAAAATTCACGAGACACGAAAAATGCGGGTGGGAAAATAAGTTGAAAACACACACAACCATGATAAAAAGCTAAGAAAAAATAAAGCTACAAAATGAAACGCCTATAATATTGCGCACATTGCAGAACGTTTACTTGCCGCGGGTGCCGATTTTGTGCTATTTGTTGAAGCAGGATTGTCATACGAGCCGTTGGAAACAGATTTACTAGTGTTATGTTTATCATTTTCGGTAGTTACAACAGCCGACGCGGGTTCGCTGATGGACACTTTTAGACCAGCGGAAGTTTCGGGACGAGGGGAAGGCGTCGGTACGGTTCCACCCGCTTCTGGATCGAGATCACTAACATTGCCTGAAACGACAACACACAACCATCAGGGTAAGGATAAGCGCAAATCAAACAAATTGCGCACAAAAAGCAGTACACCAATTAAAACTTTGTATAGATGAATTAAAACTATTAAAATGAAAACCATAGGGGATGGAGGGATAAACCGATATAAAATCACCGAAACGTAGGAAAACGTTGATAAAGGATATTAAAACAGATAGCATTTCAAGCATTACGAATTGTACATGCACGTGCTTAACTGACAAAACAATTAGCTTTTTGCTTAACTCATGGGTGTTCATAGCACATCTTGAGCATAAAATCGTTGTAATTCGGTTGATATATTGATGAAAAGCGCCTTCGGTGTTTGGTTTACCTACTTGCGTAACTGGAGGCACTCTGTATACGTTTTGTGCGACGTTCTTGACGAATTGTCATGTTGGCTGGAGTATTGTGAAGACATAAAACCGGTAATTGCGGCGTATCATTAAGCTTTACGAGTATTCTGCTCGCGTCAGATGATGTAACGAGTGACGAGATTTGTCTGTGAGTGTTGAAAGAACTCAGCATTTTGCTGTTTTCGCTGCTCCATGCTTCGATCCATCCGTCTTGGTCGGCTAAAATGAACAGTTTTATCAAGTTTGCTGATTCGCAAGTTACCAGAAATAATGACACTGTTATCCAACGTTATCTGGACAGCTAAAATGATCGCTCTGGCAGTGACGGAACGTTTGACGGCACCAGTCTGGACATCCCAGATGTATACATGCTTGTCCTGACCGCCGCTGACGACCACTTTACCATCATCAGAGACGCAACAACATGTGACGATATCATCGTGCCCGACAAGAATCTGGGTTAGAAATCCGGTATCGATTTGCCAGATTTTTAGAGATTGGTCCATACTTCCAGTGACAAGAATAGCACCGTTTTTGTTGGCGCAGTAGCATACAATTTCTTCATTGTGATATACTTTGGTTTTCACAGCTAATCGGTTTTCCGAGAGCGACCAAATGTTCATCCTGCAATTTACAAGCGTACAAATATACAATGATTCAAAAACAAAATCACGTACTCTTTCGCATTTTTCGGGTTGTGACCAATCAGCACAGAATCGTGAGATCCAAGATACAACGGCCCTTTGATGTTGTAAACAGTAGCAACCACTTCGATGGAATTCATTTCATCATTATGGTACAGATTCCAGATATGCATCGTTGCGGCGTCATCAACAGACAATACTCTTGTACCGTCAGAGAAACAGCAAATGGACCTTACTTGGGTCTCGTGCAAGTTGAATGTTTGAATCATGACACCATTAGCTGATTCCCACATGGTGATATTTCCCATTTCGAACCCACCAAAAACATAAACGGAATCTGGGGAAAAAGTGATTGTCGTCACGCTACCATGCTTCATTGGTGTTGTTGACCAAATGCACCTGCACAAATCCAAGTCCCAGAATGCAACTATGCCATCATTCGTACCACAGGCAGAACTGCGTTCATCTGGTGCTAACTTTATAAAAGTTAGTGTACTCTTTTCTAGATGCGCGGCGGTTCGTTCAACAGAGTTCATGTTCCACAAATGGATCTTATCGCCACAGGCAGCCACAACAAAACTGTTATCCAATGTGATCTTCAAGCTCATCACGGGTGCATTGGAGCCACAGTCAAGCACTTCCAGCAATTGACCATTATGAATGTCGTAACATAGGACACGGCCACGCGTGGCAGCGAAGATTTGACAGTCGTCAGCGGAGCAGGCCAATGCATTGACACGAGCTTCATGTCCCTGAAACTTATTTATGTACTTTTTTCTTTAAACAAGTATTCATACCGTCAGTTCATGCAACTCTTGAGAGGACACCATGCTGAACACACGAACAGTTTCATCCTCACATGCAACAGTAAGAAAAGCATCGTTGCTCGTAATAGCTAGACATGTCACAGGCGCCATCAATCCGCTCATCTTGATGATTACTTCACCGGCTTGAATATCCCATACCATTACCACGAAATCACCAGAGCCTGTAATTTCAATGATTTAAAAGTTAATTATTTGATCTTAACTTCAAACAGCTTACCAGTGACTAACAACGTATTGTCTGATGATAGCTGAAGGCCAATTACCGGACCAGTATGATCACGAAAAGATCGAGTGACCGATCCGCTGTCAACGCTGATCACTCTTGCCGTTGAATCTGCAGACCCGACGACCATGAATGTGTCATCGTTACTCAGCAGCATGCACATTAGCTTCGCTTTAGATACATTGTATGTCCGCACACTTTCGTCTTTTGGATGGTTGAAGTTCCACAACCGGACGTTCCCATCATAACTGGAAGAAGTGAAAAACAATCCATCAGAACTCGTTGAAATCTCTGTGATCTTGTCGGTATGTCCATGAAAGGTTTTAACCAGCAAAGAACTAGCGATATGGTACATGAAAATCTGTCCAACAGCAAGATCATTGCCTCCAATTAACAGGTGTTGGTGGTTGTGTGTAGGCTGGATTACTGTTTTCGATGTCTTCCAATTTGGAACGGAGAACGAAATGACCTAAACGAAAAAATCTGCATAGGATAAGGAAAACTAACTCCGTTCTTCTGTAACTCATTGGCTTCTGCACTTTGTGAGCCGAGTTTTTGTTTAAGGCCTCGGTATCCGCGAGAAACCGGCGATTTTGCAAAAAAAGTTTGAAAAATGTAGTGTTGAAGGTGGTAAAATTTGGGTTTTACCAAAAACCCGTTTTGCATCTTGACGACTACGGCACTTTCTGTCAAAGCCAAAACGTA
>KB455140.1:0-60184 GCA_000341325.1 Panagrellus redivivus
CAGTTGGGAAAAGAATCCATCTCTCAATCAGATTTCCACAATCTGAATAACAACATACGTGCGTTTCGTAAAACGACTGGTAGGGACGACGGGACTGACCAAATTCAATCAATCAATTACCAAGGCACAAAAAACGACTGACGAAAATAGGCGTTGACGGACAGACTGCTGCCAGCCAGCGCGCGCGAAAGAATGGCGCAGTCACTCACTGGCTGTCGTTCGATCGATCCGTCAAAAACATGCATAAAGATCGAAATGGAATCGACGACGTCATTGCGTAGACGGATTAAAGCGAAACTGAGATATCGTGAAAGTAGAAACTGTCAGAAACTGGAAGTTATAAGCATTGAATTTAAAAACAAAACTTTTTATACTCCTCGTCGAAAAAAGCCGATAGTCAGGTCAAAAACCACTAAATCATTGCTGATTTTCAATAATCACAGCAATAAAATAACAGCTAATGACTTGACAACCGATTGAAATTAGCAAATTTGTAAACACACCCATCTCCAATGAAACTGCAGCATCCGTGCATTTCGTAAAATGACTGGTGGGGACAGGACTGACTAAAATCCCAGCCGAGCAATCAATCAATCGTCTTCGCAAAAACGACTGACGAAAATAGCCGTTGACACACGGACTGCTGCCAGCATGCGCGCGCGAAAGAATGGCGCAGTCGCTGGCTGTCGTTTTCCATCGATCGATGCATGGCCCCGCGCTGCTTGGCTCATCGCTCATAATGATGATATTCAACAGCTGCCCAGCTTCACTGCAGCTTCATCCATGTATGACCGAATCTGGAGCTTATTGTGAAGCATGTGACAAACTGATTTGCTCCCATACACAGCCTACGTGTGATTTCCTTAAACGAAAAAGCGACAAAAACTTGCATAACGGTCGATAGAATCAAGGACGACGGCTGCAGTGCTAGAATGGGTATTCCGGGGTAGAAGAAGTGATGCTGCCAAAAAGGGGGGAAAGGATGAAGGGAACGGGGTGGAATCAGGCGTAAATGCCAACAGCAGTCAGGTCAAAACTGCTAATCGTTACGACGAGCGAGACCGCCCCAGTTGGTTGTGCGTGTGTTTTGTGTGATGCTCTCTGCCGCACTTGTTAGACGATATCCGCCATTTCTAATCGATTACTCTTGATTCATAGCTCAAAATGGCGCAAATACAATTTCGAAACATGGGCTTGGGGTGCGAGACGGTGAAAAGCAGGTCAATGCTATTTGATATTGTGCCTGACAGAGGGGATTGCTGGAGAAAACAGTTTTTATTTACAAATATCCAAAAAGGTCATTGCAATCAAACAGCCTGAGGCGTTCAGTTTTACCCGCCGTCGGGTGTTAACCTCGGAAACATAGGTTTCATCCTTTTATATCAAAGAAGACTTCGATGTTAGTTTTATGCAAGTGCAACTCATCAGTTTTATATATATTTGAGCGGTTTCAGTCGCCATCTCACATCTTTACGCAACGTTAAAACTACAGAAATCCCTTTAGTCGACTCCAAACAGCAACAAATGTCCCAAATATGTCAGTTCGAGTGACTATTTCATAGTTCTAAAGTGTAGCTGACAACTTCCGCTCGTTTTTCGCACATTGCTCAGTTTTTTTCTTAATATTACTGCTTTTATACCTTTCCAAATTCTCATGTTTTGTTATACATATTACGGTTCTGATTGGTCCGGTGTTCAAGCATGATTGACTGGTGATTGACATCCTCCAGGATAAACGCTTCATTGGACAATCTCGGCTCGAAACCGATTTGTTCATGCTTTAAAAGAGCGTGCGTACTTTTTTAGTACGCCTCGTGCCATCAATCGTCCATCAAAATGCCCAATTTCAAACAAAACTGCGCGGCCGAACAAAGAGATAAGTGCGTGCGATATCCCCACCCGCAAGAAGTGCTTCAATGGACACGACTGGCTCTAATCCGAAGCCAAAGAGGTCCATACGGCCGAACAACACGAGGGATTTGTTCACATTTTCGAAGAGCGTGCGTTTGTTTTTAGCTAATGTCGTGCCATTAACCGTCCATTGAACGTGCTTTTGTAATCAGCGACGCAAAACGGATCGGCCGTTGAAAAGTCATCCCATAGCGAAACAAACGCTTCAATGGACATGTTTGGCTTAAAACGAAACTCCAAAGGGAGAAGGACTGCCGCACAATGCGACGGATTTGTTCGCGATTTTGTAAAGCGTGTGTACGCTGTCAGCACACGCCGTCCTATCATTCATCCGTAAAAATTTTACCCCAAAACAGAAATTATCAAAGCTAATTACAAGTTTTTCATTTTGCTTACAGATGAACCACAATCCACGACCTGCCGGTTTACAACTCTAAGCCTGCCACTTGCTTTTTGTTCGAGTGACTGTTTCGATGATGCCAAGTCCGGTTGATAAGATTCAACCCTGTTTATCTTACATTGTTCAGTTTTTGTCTACTACCACCCTTGATCACATTTCTAACTTCAAAAATCAAAAAGTTAATTGTACAATTTTGTTAATAAATCAAAGTAAAGAAATACAGAAAGATACAATTACAATTCAGTTTTGCCACCATTTAAACAATCCTATGAACACTTTGAGACGGTTTTAGATGTTGGTCGTGGGGTGGAGTCTTTAAGAACGACTTGGGACACAAACTAAAAGTAGTAAAAGTAGACTTCGTTTGATTTAGCATACGGTATGTCAAAAAAAGTTGTAGTTTAGGCGGCTTCAGTTAGGCTTTCTGAGATTTGGGAAGGCTGCAGGAGCCGTTTTTCGTGATGTTGTGCATACCAACCCCAAAGGAGGCGATTTAGTAGTCGTCGTCACGTCGTGGCATGCCTATGCACGCAGTCATTTATAAAGAGGGCCGCAGAACAAATCTTGATGGCGATATGGAGCTGAACGAACACGTTCACCCAAAATTCTTACGCTATTATTTTGCTCAATACGCAATGTTTCATAAGCATACGTTTTCTACGTTAAAAACGATTGCTGCGTCTCTAATGCAATTTTGATTGCATCACCAAACACAAAGCATTTTTCTTTTTCCTACATTTCATTCTCGCAAATATGTCGCTTTCAAATAACCATGTCCTCAATGTTGAGCAAAATTGTACCAGCTTTTGCAAAGGACAACTGTTGGAAACTGTACAAAATCTAGTAAATCTTGGTGATGGTATTACTAAATCAAAAGCCGTAAGAATATTTTTCATTTTCTTATTTATTCCTATTTTGTCAGGTTCGTAAAAACCCGTCTTTGCCAATCAAGCGCCTAGCGGCTTTCATAAAAATGTGCCAACTGTACGACGAGCTGTATTACATAGAAAAAACGCCAGCTACCTTGGTAGGATTTTTAGCATCAGTCAAACTATTTTGTGAGTTTTATTTGCGAAGTTATATGCGACTGAGTGATGCTTCAATGAAACAAACGGATCAGTTGTGTATGAAAGAGGGATTCTCAATGGTTTGTCGTTTTTCAAAAAATATTGTATCCAACCATATGAGTTTAGCATAACCTTCAAATGGTACTGTCTTCACAGTTCATCCATCCAAACCGAGTCTATCTACGAGGAAAACGTATTGAAGATGAAGAAGCTCTCCGTGTTCAGATGCTGTTCCGTGAAGAGTTTCAGCGCGCTCAGACGATAGTTACAGAGTTGGATATTGCCATGGACATCGCGTTAGATACTGCCGAATTGGATATTGACGAATATTGCACGATCATACAGTCAGCGGAACGGATTTACCAAGCCTTATCGCGCTATTTTCATCTTATTGCTGTGAAACAGAAAGCGCTTGATCTTCGTGCTTCTGAAGGTGTCGAAGTGGATCCGATCAAAGCTATTGTTAAAGTTCAGTCAATAACGCGGGGCCATTTGGCAAGGAAACAAGCTGATCATTTTCGAAGAGAGGAACACCAGCGCCTTGGGTTGAGCATCGATGGCCTGTTATCATCTATTTCCAAAGATAGAAAAACAACATTCCTCAAAGATTTGCCATTAAACCAGCATTGCTTCCCAGATTCAGACTTGCCACCTCCTCCAAGATCATTGAATGAATTAGACGAGTACATTCGCGATCATTATTTTACTCCTGATCCTTTGAAACTGATCGACCCTCCACCCCAAGGATCACTTCGAAAAGTTGACGGTTACGTAGAAAACCTCGTCGCAGAGCTTATCTTAGCTGAAGCAATAAAAATTATTGATCCTGCTGTGATGCAACATTGGAAGTTCGACGACCTTATCACTATGTCGGTGCTGGTAAAGACGCGAGGCAAGACGAGTCACGTTGACTTGAGAAACTTCTTATACGCGAGCATGGTACTGCCAATGGGTATGTTCCTCCGATAAGAAAAGCTGTTTGATTGATTATTTTGCAGCACTTTCACCCTGGAAACTTGACGTTACACGTCATGCAAGTATTTTACTTGTTGGTGATGCAGGATCTGGGAAAACTGCGTGGTCGGTGGGCATGGCCGAAAAATGCCTTGCAACAAGATTGCGCATATCACGCAAACTTTTCACTCGAAAATTCATGGGACGAAAAAGGTTGTTGGAAACAATTACACAGGTCAGCATTCTAAAATAACACAAAAACACGACACATAGCTCGTTTTGCAGTTTGTCCACCAAGATGGGTACAGTTTTGTCGAGTTTGACCGATTGGAGATGTTTGCCACAAACAAGAATCGAAAGAGTCCAATAAAAACGCTTATTGTCAAACTGCTGACTGAATTGCGCAAAAGACATTGCCAAATTGTTGGACTTTCGAGGACTGCCGACTTGATTCCAGATGTTTTGACCGCATTTGACTACGTCATAACTTTGAGGAATCCAGTTGGAATTGATCGATACTGTATGCAAACTATCAATTACATTGCAAATCAGTTTTATAATTTTAGCTCTGATCGCTCAAACATTAGCAGCTCGACAAGATCAAGAAACATTACTACGAACTCCGAAGCGATTATTTGAAATTTCAAAGGTAAGTATGTCACTAATTGCTTTACATGACTTACACTTCCAGGCAACCAAGAAAGCAAACGCCGGAGAGACAATAGCAAAAGTTGACGCTAAGTTTTCTAAACCGATTACGACTACAGTTTCGAATGTCCACAAAATGCAAATGAAACATTCATAACGATCTGCCGTCCTAGCTTTATAGTTTACACACATTGCAGACGTCATTTAGTTGTGTTGAATTATATCATTTAAATTCATGCAATAATTTGTTATCTTGATCGCTTTCATTTTGTGATGAACATTGTTCGTGTGCAAGAGAACGTAGTCAGGCACATGACTCGTCCCTTGCACTTGCAGAACGCTCGGTTGAATCGAGCCGTTGATAAAGTATTTCAATGAAATGGGGTGTGATTCATCCGAACATAAAACTAAAGACGTTTGTTATTAGACTGCAAAGATTGCTGCTGACTGCACCTTTGCTAACCTCTTTTTTATCACATGGTCCGGGTTTTGGGAGTCCTACAGTTTGAGTACTGATTCGGTGGAGGAATGCATAGCACTTAAAACAATAAACCTTTTTGAAAAAATTGAACAGATTTCGCTTTTATCTCGAACTTTTTGTCGAATTTATCATTCATTAAGGTTGATGTTGTTTATTGACGTATAGTTATCAATGCTTCATACAAGAAACAATGATCCCCAGCAAGGCTTGAAAAAGGTCGATGCAAACACTTTCCCCCCACTTTCATCATACATGTCGGCAGAGTCATTGCGATCACGAGCGTCTTTCTTCCTTCCTTTTAGTGACCTTCAAATTGTAAAACAAAACGATGGATAATCAATCACTGATACTGCAGCAAGTGTTTTTATCCTCCTAAATCACGTCAGTTGCTACCGCTTACTCAACATTTGTAATTCTTGGACATTGCTGCAAAGTACCTTTTTCATTGACAAACAAACATTGAATGTTCAAAAGCATGACTTTTTCACTGTCAGCTTTAAATTGATAACAGTTTTGCGTTTTTAGGAGTCAAAAATGCGAGAAAACAACACACTGATAACGTCAAGCAATTCTCGATGCATGAAGGGTGTGGTGGCAGGATTAAGTGAGCCGAAGATCGCTTGCTATTTCACGGATGAGGGCCATAATTTATGGCTTTTACAAACATAAATTTGAATCTAGTAACAAAAAAGTACAATAAGAATTGACAAGTATCAATACTTTCCATGTTGAAATGACTTATTATGCGTCAGTTTGGTTCCAGAAAACAGCAAATCAAAAACAAAACTTAGTCATGAAAAGGGTTTGCATTCGCGCGTTTCTTTTAACAACAATCTAATGTAAACATCTTTGTTCTCATGTCTGTCCTTTTAGCTGCTTGAGTGGACGTTCATTTAGGGATGGTTCAAAAATGCCTCATGAACGAACCATTTCATTAGCGCCACTGCAAATGTCGATTGCCAGCGGAAGAGTGGGACCGACTATCTCTTCGGCGCCGATCTAGATGTTTTCAATAACCTTAGACGTATTGCAAACAATAATGCAAATAGCCGTTTCGAAACGGACTTAGTAAACGAAAATGCAATTTTTGCTATTACAAAATGTCGACACCAACGAACGCGTTAACGTCCGTCGCCCCTCCTGACTGCTGCCTCTGTGCGAGAGCGAGCGAGCAACTTTGATTGATGTGCAATTTTCAGCATCGGCTGAAACCTTCTGAAGAACTGCTAACCTTATGACCGACGTGCTTTAGTTGGGTGTTTTTAGTTTGATCATGCAATCCATCTGTTTCGCCTTGCCTAGAAACCACTCTGACATTGGCGCATTCTTCGGTTTACATCAAATATCACATGATTCTGATGTACATGGTTTTTGTTTTCGTACTTTAACTCAAAAGTAGTGAAAGAAAATGCATCTTTTTTTGGGGTTCTTTTCAACAATTTGTATGCATCAGTAACGGCAGCAAACGAATGATCTTTCTTACTTCCAATAAATGACTTGACTGTTAAAAGCGTCAGTCCAACGCTGAAAAAAGGATTAGTAGGTTGTAATCTGCTTTGTACAGGCACGGGTAAGTTATGCCAAAATTGTGTAATACACGTGACATGTCATGCAAAGTGCGCAAAACGACCCATCTGTGTAATCGGTTGACGGAAGTACGCCGCGCCTCTCTGTGCAACTTTCGGAGCTTGACAAACAAATTTCATCTTTTGTAATTCGCGAATGCAGTGAAGTCAGTCGTTCCTGCCCGTTGGGCGTTTGTAATACATCGGACTGGAGGGGATTTTTTGTTATCGGGGGATGCTGCCTATGTGTTTTCGTCGTTTGGGCGCCTTTTTTTGCAGTTACCGCCCCTCCTGTTATCGCGTCCGCCTCGTAATGGCCTTGAGGTTTATGTGTATAAAAGAACAAGAGTGGCAATGATTTGACACCAGTTACCTCGGTTGTATGACCTGAATTATGGCCCACTTTGAAACCGACCTCGCTATTGATAACATGGAAAACTTTGAAACCGATGCCGCTATTAACGGTTATATTGACGCCTTTTTACAAGAAGATTTGATGGCTGACGGCGGTCTCGTGTTCGAGGAATTGCACCCGCTTCCGCCTGTCTATGATGAACCCATGGCTCCGCAGCAATCGGCAGGATTCGCGTTTGATGGCACCCCAATCATGGTTGTTCCCAATGACCAATATCAAAACACTAACTACTTCACCGGCTATGAAGAACAACTGGTTCCCCAATATCAATACTACGATAACGGCAGCTATCCGGCATCACCTTATACAGCCTGTCAGCCTTCCCCTACCACTTCGATCAGCCAGAGCAGCTATTCCGCTATACCGTCGCCGTCGTTTGATAACTTCCAATCATCAACTTCATCAACAGCCCGATCATCACCCTTCGAATGCAACAGCCCTCCCCCGTCCCCACGCCGTGGCCGTGGACGTCCACGTAAAACTAAGGTTGAGCGCGGCAGTGAAAAGGTGCGAAAGTTCCGCTTGGAAGTAAGTTAGAAATATACTTTTATAGAAAGCAGACTAATCACATCATTTTTAGAAGCAAACCCTCGACGAAGAAGTCCAGAAGCACGGCGACATTGCCATCTATCACGGCATTTGCCAGAAACTCGTTGTGTCTGAAGATTACCAATTTGCGGTTAAAAAGATCGCTGATCACCATGAAAACTGGACCCCCGGATTCGTGAAGCAGCTTCGTTACTCCGAAAGCGTGGCACCAACTCGTGGACGCACGCGTTCTGAGGTTGCTGACGAAGACAAACTCCAACGCAGCCGTGAATACACTCGCCGATACAATGCGCAGCGTAAACCAGGTGTCTTTTTCCTGCTTCTGAAGGATGTTATGTCCCAATTTAAAGAAAAGAGCCCCAAAGTGTATCAATTTATCCTTGAAGAAATTAGAAACAACAGTCCAATCTTGTATAAGAGCATTACCGGTGAGAATGCCAAGTCCCGTCGTCATAGTGTATAGTCAAGTGTATTGTATTAATTCCTGTTATGTAAACATGTATTTATTGAAGACTGCCAATGAAAACTAATAAAGTTGTTACCAAATAATGTTGAAAGTTAAATTACAGTAGCCTCTTCTGTCAAACGTCATTAAGTTTACTGCAAAAGTTGACAACCAGATCGAATGTTTTTCTCGTTCTCTGCACAAAGCGATGTTGATGGAGTGAAAAACGTGAATCATCATTCGATGCTGCGATCTGTTGTTTTTAAAAATGTCAAATAAAGACTTGCAAAGAGTAGCATGTGAATGGCGATCTAACGCTTTATGGTTCTGAAATGTCTCTAATTAGCCAATTACCTCCCTCCTATGTAAATCTTGTCATGAGTATTTAAGGCCCGCGATTGGCCAGATAAATGTCACTTACCCTACCCGTACCTTGACCAAACCAGTCGCACCCCGACACGCAATCCTCCAGGTTCCTTAGCACGATAGTCGAAGTCAGTTTATGCCAAGGTCTGATCAGTTTTAAAAAGATCTCCATTTGAATAGAAATTTTATATTACAAATAGATGTTGCCAGTGCAGATGCAATCGGTCTTTCCCCCCTATGGCGAAATGGCAATATCGGGTCTTGCTTGCTAGTGCGTTTCGACTTCGGACAAACACCCGGCTGCGAGGCACCGACACGCAAGCGGGGATCGCTGTGAAGGACGCCGACACTTTTTTAGCGTTCGAGTCGGTCGCTCGCGGGGAATAACAAAACCGATTCTTTTACTAAATGATGTCGCCAGTTGTTGTGAAATCGACCACTCCTTCAAGGCTAACTGAACTACTGGTGATTCGATTCCGGACAAACACCCTACAGCTGCCGCCGGGTCAGCACCACGGGATGCTGCTGACACCCCAGTGTTCAGGCGTGCGAGATGGATCGCTGTGATGTGTTTTTTCGAGTCAGGCGTCACTTACGAATAACTTCGAGGCAAACATGTTTTATGTGCAGTTCTAATCGTAAAGATCAGTTGACGAGGGGTCGGTGTTTCCGCCAGTCATTCTCCGTTCCTTGTTGCGCCACACCATCAGGGCATCAGAGAGCACTTTTCGAAATGGCTCTTAGCTGACGGTTGTGTAAAATTCGCAAATCATGGGACGTTCGATTGTTGTTTTCACTATCATTCGCAATTCTCTTGCATGCCCCGCCCCTGATTTGTAATATATTTGGCCTATATAAACGGGGCCACATCGGCGTGCCATTAACTTCGTTCGTTTCGCTCCTGGATGAAAGTCATCTGGCGTTGCGTTGTTTTTTACCGGTCTTTGTTTTATCGACTTTTACCGTGTCCGTGATGCTTTACTAATTAAACTTAACCGCGATCGTTACTTACGCGAGTTCAATAATATACGTCTTTGTAGTTATACGGCGACGACGACAGCCTTACCGACTTCATGAAGCATTATAATCCTCCAATGTCACTGTTACAAATAGCGGGATGTGATGCAACGGCGTGGAATCCTTCAAACCAAGTTGCAGCTAGCAATGGTTCTCAATTTACGAATGGAAATGGAGCGGTTAGCAGTAGTCACTACATTGTGTACCCTGAACCAGACTACAATCGTGCCCAACACTATCCTAACTATGATTCCCCGGCTACAGTCAATGGCGGCACTTCGCATCACCGTTATTACGAGCCTGAAAACAACCTGCAACCATCTGAAAATGCTTATTATCCGGTGATGTCTGCCGATCATGATAATGGTTATCAGCGATTGCCACCATACCAAACAATGATACCGTCTGGTGAAGCAATCAACAGCCAAGAAGTGTCAAAAGATACTTTCCAGTTCACGGATCTGCAGCCAGGTCAGCATGTACCCTCTTACCAGTATCATGGGTCTGAAAACAACCTGCAACCATCTGCTATCAATGGTTGTTCTCCGGTGATGTTTGCTAATCATGATAATTGGTGTTTGCAATTGCCACCAAACCAAGAGAACGATAGAAGTTTCCCAACTCCAATGTTCGTTGATACTACTACTGAGAACAGTTACCCAAATTCAACGCTTCCATCAGGCGAGCCTCAATCATCGATGCTATCACCTGTTAAATCAATCCACTCAAACCAAATCATTACCTATAATGCTCGCCAGTTCACGGTGTTGCAGCCAGTTCAGCATGAAACAATACCCTCGCCGTGGCCACCGGAAGCTTCCTACGGTGCAGCAAGCGAAGTGGTTGGGATTAATCATGATCCTACCTATTTCCATGGACAACAAAATAGTCAAAATCAACGCTGGTTTAACAATACTTTTTCGGCTACAATCCGGAACGGCGCGGTTTACCAAAATTACGAGGACAGTGTGTCTCGAGTGCCGCCTGCAGAGCATAATACCTGGAATCCGCAACCGGCACCAACACAAACCGTGTACGATGGCAGTTACTTATCCCTAACGAGTGTCAATACTGCTACTCCGGTTCCTACATTGGATGCAAATAGTTACCAAAGTTCGCCATTTGCATCAGACGAATATGAACCGTCAACGTCATCATCTAGCGAATTTTCTCCCATCACCAGTCCTTCACTGCCACCACGCCGCGGTCGTCCAAAGAAAGTGGGAGAGATCTCCCCAAATGCCAACAACGTTAGACGGTTTCGCGAGCAGGTAACTCAGAAGTAACGGACGAATATTAAAAAATATAAATAAACTAAACTTTTAGAACACAGCACTGGATGAAGAAGTCAAGAAGCACGGTGGGCTAATTATCTACACTGCACTCTGCCAAGGCGTCGTTCTTCCTGAAAATTATGAAGTCGCTGTAACCGAGATGGCTAAACTCCATAAAAACCGCTACCGATTCCCGAAGTGCAGTTACTCTAAGTTCTTGTTTTCAACAACGGGACCTGGACGCAAGACAAATCCAAAAACCATGACCAATGACAAACTCAAACAAAGCCAAAAGCGCATTCAACTCGAAGCGGGTATTTTTTTCAAGCTTCTGAAGGAGGTATCGCTTCAACTTAAGAAGATAAAACCTGAAACTCACACTAAACTCCTTGAGGATGTCCAACGCAACAGCCCAAACCTGTATGAAGTTATCAGTAAACAGTGACGTATGATAATTTTTCACTCATTTGTTTATTACATCCTCAGAACAGAGAAAACCAAAAAATAGTTTCAAAAGCCGATCTCTATATTCCAACCGATGTGCCTTTTGTTCAGCTAGCTCAACTATTTTAAACAATTCACCTCTAGTATTCACTCTTGACGTTTTAAAAAATAGATATTTTAATATATTAGCAGCTATAGTTTGAATTAATCTTTATTTATTATTACCTTGGAAAACTGATATCAAAAAAAGAATATTACGGTGACATTGTTATTGATATAAATTACGTTTTTTTATTACGCCGTTTATAGAAGTTCTACAAGACCCATCAGTAAAATGCATTGAAAAAAACTCAAGCTTTGTTTGGTAAGGTTTTCTGGTATGCCGATGAATTCTGACTGTATTCAAAAAGGACAGGCTAACTACAGATACCGCATTTAGTCAACGCTGATCATTGATAATTAATACCAGGGACCACATTATTTTAATATTACACCTTTAGACAACGAAAAAACTGGTTTAAACATCAACTTTAAACAAACCGTTTAAGTAAGTTTAAGAACGTTAAAACTTGCAAGAGCTTGCGAAAGACTCCAGCCCAAAGCACGCAGCAAATCGCTTTTGTCTGTGTGCACCAAGGAAACTTAGACAAAGTCTAGCAAACTAAAAACTTTTGCCCGGTCCAGCTGTCTTCAATATTTCACATGCAACCGAATACTCTAAATATTTGCTCACGACATAAGGTCACAACGTGAATGAATAAAACCGTAGAACGCGTAGACGCAAAGTGAATGCTTAATTCAGTTTTATTCTCATTTTTAGTCCGTATTTTAATATAATTCGACAAAGTTGTTTTTTATTGCCGTGTGTGTGGTTGTAGCGGTTTGAAGCTAGTCGAGACAACCGGCGTTTACACTTGTTTCGATCACGTTGTCCTCCCTGCATAATTGCCCCTTTTTATCGGAGCATGTCGGAAGTAGGCGAGTTTAAACCTTGGTGGCAGCGAGGAACACACATTGGCGGATGTTACTTGTATTCTTACGGGCAGTTGACCCTTTTCAGACAAAACTGTTCTGTTTTCAAATGCATTTAACGCGTATTTGGTGTATTTTTGTTCTTAGTATTATAAAACCTAATATGTTAGCGAATATATCTCTCTATGTTTTTACTGTTAACTCACTTCGCCGCGAAAACCCTTCAATTAGTTACTTAACCTTTTTACGGTGCTGAAGCCAGTTTCCATTTTGTGTTGACATAATCTCCGATGGAGTAAATTTCACCCATTTCCGCTACGCCAAGGTCCGCGTTTTCGGTTATCTTTTTACCAAACAACGAAACAACTTTAGACACACATGCTCACCCATGGGGCCCTATTGATTACAGAGACGACACCGCTAACAGCCCGGCTGAGGAACTTGTGACGTTATTCTAATATCTTGACCGACAGTTTTTGTACTTTTATCACTTGCTACTAAAAATATGGCGTCGGAAAACATATGCCAGAAGTTGAATAATAAGTTTACTCGCTTTGCCCTTTGGAGTGATACCGTAAGTTTTTAGGCTATTATGTGACTCAACCATTGATTATTTTTAGAAAGTTCGTCAACGTACGTTAACAGACGTTCCAACAAGGCCATGGATTGTGTTCAAATATTGTATTTACCTTCATGCATGCTCGTCACTGCTTGCGATAGCCTTAGGGATTGCGTGCTTTTGTTACAGTGTGCAAAACTCATTCCCTTATACTGAGGTTAATTGCAGCGATGGGACTGATGTTTTCGTGCCGATAGCTAATTTGGTAACAATTATTAGCAAAAAATCACAAAATCAATCGATGTATGCTTTGCAGATGACAGCCATTGTCGGAGTGGTTGCATTCAAACAAGGCCATCTCGCATGGAACGCCTTTCTTCATTTCCTCTTCGTACTAACAATGATTTTTTACAATACGTTCGCCTTTTGTGACACCATTCTGATGACGAATCGTTGGGTCATTAGGTCGTACTCGCCAAGGACCGACGCGAATTGGCCTCAGAAGTTTGCGTGGATCGACAGTTCAATTGCGGCCATTATGCTGCTCAATTGTGAGTTTTTTGTAAAAAAATTAAGTTTAAACAAACAGTTTAAGTAACCCTCTGCGGAATAATGACCTTTATTCACCTTGTTTATCACCGTGATGCATGTGGATGGCAACGACAACGTGAGCGAGCGCTGATAATTAATGCCGGAAGGAATTCAACTTTGTTGTCGGCGGGCATTTGAACAAAGTACGATTAATATTGTTCAGACGGGTAAATTTCGCAATCCCTTTTTGATGAAGAGCTTATTAAACAAACAATATAAAACGATTGTGTTTACTTAGTGGTATGAAATTTTTTTAAACCGACTATTCTATGTTGTTGTCGCCGATATTTGTGTCAACTTAAACTCATAGAATCGTGTAAAAAGTTTATAGAAGTAAAAACAATGGATTATTCCGAGTATCAGAAGGGCAACCAACATAGCAAGCCCCATCATTACGTCTTCTCGCTACTGCCCTGAGCAATGAGTTCATCAAAGTCAATGTCATCAAAGTTAACTTCCGTCGATTTCGACTTCTTTGCCAAAGCGCCTGCACGTGGTTTGATAATCTAAAATTTCAGACTTGTGTCAAATGTCCTCAAAAAAGAAACCCATACCTCAAAGGAGATCCCCAAACTTTCGTTGACCATCATCACAGCCCCACTATTGTTGTATTCGCCACAATAGTTAGGCGCTGAGAATATAGTAACCAGTTTCCGATTTGCGAAGAATTCGTAACCGTCTTGAACGACTTGATGTGCTCGTACAATCATGTCAAGACCGAGTTTGGCACATGCATTATTGACAGCTTTAACATTAAAGTGTGAACTGATGCCTCGGGCTGATGGACCCCAATCGGCATCAGTTTCACCGTTTGGCATCATTGGATCAGGATCGGACCAAAGTAGATCGACGTGAATGCCAGCGACTTCAGGGTCGATGGGTCTTTCAAGGTTGCGGAGTTGTTCAATGCTGACCAGGTCGGGTGAAAGTCCACCGTGCATGCAGAGAATCCGTTTTGAGATTAGCGCGGTCAAGGGTAGCCAGTTGAATACGTCCTAAATGCCAAATTGGTATGCAGGCAAAGAAGACAAAACGACTTACTTGAAACCGCCACCAAACTTGAACCCCCTTTAAATCGACTTCCTGCATGCCCCAAATAGCTGAATCCATCGGAACATGTTGAAATCTGTCCTCGCATTCGTCGTGGAAACCATAAACCCTATTGATGGTCGAGCATTCGTGATTTCCTCGTAACATGAAGACGTTTTGTGGATACCGTATGCGCAGAAGCAACAGTAAACAAATAGTTTCGAGTGAGTTTGGGCCACGATCGACGTAATCCCCGAGAAAGAGATATCGCTAAACTTAATAAAACTTACAAATTCTTCAAAAAATGAAACTTACAGTAGACTCAGGAGGTCCACATCTTTCAAATATTCTCAACAAATCGACGAATTGGCCATGAATATCGCCGACAATCTGCACTGGTGGGGTCGGTTCCAACATTGCCGGAAGCTTTTTTAAGTTTTCACTGAAAAGTTAAGCCTATTTGATGGGTTTCATGTAAAAAAGCAAAAATACCGTACATAGCGAGCACACATATTTGTTCAATTATAGCAGTGTCGGAAAGGTAGTCTTTGACTTTGAAATCTTCGTCAACACACGACATCAGCTTTTTGATGTAATCGTCGACATCGAGTTGCTGGACTTTTGATAGGTCTTCTGAAAAATGGAAACGTGTGGATTAGATTGTTGCCGACTTGCGGCAAAAACTTGCGCGCCTAAAGTGTAGAAACCAACCCACGAGGGCAACATTCTTTTTCCGGCGCTTTGATGGTGTCGTTTGAATCGGTGATTCAACGGGGACTGCGATGGAGCCGGGTTTGAGGTTGGGGTTTGCGCCAATGCCATCGATGGAAAATGTCTGAAATGCTGAATTGAGATTAAGGAAAGTAGTGATAGGGCTTACTTTGCCCGGACTTTTGGAAGAGCTACTTCTCGGTGACGTCAAAATGTGGGGCGAGAGCAACTTTGGTGTCCGACTCCCAGAACTTAGCGACGAATTGCTTTCAGATTTCAGCAGATATCCGTTCGTCGTGAAGGAAACTGGAATGAAGGATTCCGCAACACCGGGCTGCGATAAAATTTTAGTCGGCTCATCGGGATGCACGTGTGTTTCCATTTTGACGCCGCAGCACACCTTGTCCGACGCTTGCATAAACTCTTTCACGGCCAATTCATCCGGTGGCGGAGGTGATTGTAGCGGAGAATCCAAGATTCCGAGAGCATCTTTAAATTCGTCGGATTCACTTCCAGGAGACGATGACGATGACTTCTGTGTACGATCACTGTTGACCGTTTCCTGGGGCGCTTCTTCGTAAACCTTTAACGCATCTCTCTGCTTTTTGGACTTTTTTCGGTGACGCTTCTTTTTATGATCTCTCGGCGACTTTTTGGCCGATGATGGTGATTCCGACGACTTTGAAGGCTGCAATGATTCTTCAATTTTGGGCAATTCAATTGATACGAAGGTCCTACCGATGCATCGGACTTCGGCGTTTTATCCGGGTCAGTCATTACTAGTCCTTTTTCCGTGCGGAACTGGACCTGGATTCGGGAAGGAACCGCGACGGCGCCGGGCACGTCTTAGATCCATTTGGGAACTAATTTGCATGACGGTTTTATCAAAAAACTGTATCGAAGACCTTTTAGACGCTTTTTTGTCCAAATTTTGAATACTATTGGCCTCCAAAAGTGCAAATTGCCTAATTCAAAATGTACGTTCCACTTCCTCTTAGTAACAAAGTTTTGCAATACGGTTGCTGTGCAACAGGTGCATTCATGTTCTGCGGTTTTTGAAAGCTTTGGAGTTCGTATTTTGACATGTCTCTGTTAAGTTGCAGGTTGCATAAGACTATAGCACATTGTAAGTAACCTAATCAAAACTTTTATAATTTTGTGTCCATTTTTAGCACATTTTTTTATAAAATGCATACTTTTTCTATCTTTCGTCGCCGCTATTGTGATTTTGACGTCAAAAGTCAATGTAATGATTGCTGCAGTTTATTCGTATTCGTTTCAACATCGCTTGCAATCTTTTCGAAACTGCTCTGAACAGGCAGTTTATAATTATGCCATCGACTTTGCCATCCTCTATCTACAGTGTCTGAATGACCATTTGAGAACACCACCACATTTGATAGAAGAATTTGGAGATGGCTATAATCAAAAAAGTGCGCGATTCTTAAAAAGGTTACCACCAAAATCATTTACTAAATGTGTTTGGTTGAGTGTGGGAGTCACTGAGGACGTTGGAGTTGAAACAAAGTTTCAGTAAGTTGACTGAACTTTTGCTTTTAATGGAAAAATGTTAAATTTAGTGAAGAACACCCCGATTGTGAAATGATTGGCATTGAAGTTATGCCCAAAAAGATGGACAACTTCCGGAGAATTGGTGGAATCGGGTTTGCCGGTGCATTGGGTGAGCTTTGAAATGACAGTTTCAAGTTATTAAAACTGCAAAATTGAATTAGGGTTGAAAGAAGAGGTCAAAGTTGTCCGCCAACACGACATCTACAAGTTGCAAATTGACATGTTCAACATTTTTGCGATTTCATCCTTCCTCGACAAGCACGTTCACACCCGCGTTATCGATTATGTCTTTGTCGATTATCGAAGAATGAACTTTGAAATCCTTCACAGTCTGTTTAAAGGCAGCCAGTTGCAACAAGAAGGGGTCGTTTTCTGCCAGTTCGTTGTAACTGTTCCATGGAAACTTGGCAGTACATTGAATTCCGACGTCGTTATGCATAATTTGATCGTGTTTTTACAAGAAAGCGTCCTCCTTTACATCCCTATGACCGCTCATGTTGACGAACATCACTTCACTATCAGTTTTGTAAATTTACATCACGAAAAGTGTCGAAAAGTATTTGATTATGGGAATAGTTTTGGTTAAACATTATTAATAAACGTATTGATTAAACAACTAGATTTGAAATTCAGAGTTGCATGTGATTATTCCTTAGACGATTCCGAAACTCGATTGGTTCGGCATTTGCTTTTTCATCGGCAAGTGGAGGTTGGAAAAGGTTGTAAAGTTTGACCGACTTTGACATTGCCCATTCAGATTCATAGTTAGCTCCATTTCTGGTGCGGACTTTGCATCGTGCTACCAGTCGGGAACGTGGGAAGACGTATTTTTCGTCGTAGCCATTAAAAACGGCGTCGATGGTCAGGGCAAGGAAGGTTCGGGCCTACAATGACGCAAGGTATTATAAATTGTAGATGCAAAATGTACCTGATGAGAATCTTCATCTTCAATTTCACACAGAAGGTTGTAAGCCCGACCAGTTTCAGTAAAGTTGTCATTCCAACGATCAGGATCGATCCAACGAACTTTCATATGAAACACTTGGATCGAGTTTGTCGCTGATCTGTGATTACATATTTGATAAAAATGAAAACCAAATGATGAAACCTACGTTGCCATAGAAGTCGTAAACATCACCCTAACACGGCGCGCTGGCGTCGGTTCACCGATTACGGTCAAATCTTCGACGAAGGTCTCGCCCGTGATGGCATTCCGACTGACAATAAACTTATCTGGCTGATTGCGAACATTTTCCGGCACTTTATCCACTACCGATATGACATGTTTGACAGTATCATCGTCAGATTTCGCAAAGCACAGTGAAAGACCAATCAGAACAATCAAAATACATAAACGCATACTGATCTCATAAATCTAATAGGTGCCGCCGAAGGATAAGCGTTTCTAAAAAATAGATATATGGTGACAGTTGCACTTAATCGCGAGACAGAGCGACGCCGACCTGGATCCCAGAATAGGAAGCAGGCGCTGACTAACCTGCAAGTGTGAAGTTTTCTACGTGCAACGAGCAGGATTAGTTTTGATAAAACTTTAGGGATGTTATTCTTTTCTTTATATGCTGTGGGGCATCGAGGTGTTGATGGATCATGTCAACTTTCTTCATAGGATCGCGCCTTTCTGATCGACAGGACGCCCGCGTCGGATGACTGACAATTCAGTGTTTCCAGATTCATGTCCGTTTTTGGAAGATGTATCGAGGGAGATAGATTGTGGTTGCAAGTTGCAAACTCGTCTTGCATGCGTGACTTACTGATTGATTGGCGGATTATCAGGAGATCAATGCAAATATTTTGAATTCTTCAGTTGTTTTTGGTGGTGATTGCGTGTGATAATTTGGGATAACGACGTTTAAAGTCTGTGTAAATCTGGACGCTTCTTCAAAAATGGTGAAATTGCGGCACTTTTGTGTACCATCATTTTTCGGTGCGATGCTTGTTCGCGGAAAGGGGAAACGCACCCTTTGACCACTTGACGATGTGACCCTTGCCGAGTCTTTAGACTAAACAAGTGGCAACATTCTAAGAGGCTACTTCACGAAGCAATTCATACAGGTACTTGTTTCCGCGGGGAAAGAGTTCAGCACACTACAGGTAGTTCATCTGTACCGATGAGACATTTGAGATGTAAGCTTAAAAAATGACACAAAAAAACATGAATCAGCTCGACCCCCTTAAGTTAGCCTTAAATATCGTATAAAAGCTAACAATTAATGTACTTTGCTGTATTGCTTATCAAAATCTCTGTTTTTGTTGTCCGATGTAAAAAAAGACATTGCAAACAATCTTTGTTTTCAATCTTCCCTTGAAATTGGAAACGCCATTGTGTGAGTCAATACAGACATAAAAACAGTTTTTTATCTTGAAAAGCAAAAACAGCTGCCCTGGACTGGCAGTTTGCCAATTTCCAGCCATCTGTTTTGCCCTTTCTTCCATTTCCTGATATTGGTTGCCTCTGCGGTGGCCTTCAAACTACATCCTTCGTATGTTTTCAATTGTTTTTTTGCCGGTAATGCCGGTTGGATAAGAAAACAGGAACGAGCTCAACGACCAAGGGAAAACATTGGAGCGATAGTAGTGTCCACATGGACTTATTTCAGTGCTCCAAAAGCACTGAAAAACAAACTTGAAAAACAGTAAAAACAGCTCATGGATAACAGTGCTTGAAGTGTTGTATTGTTCTGAAGATAACAAGTATCGATGACGTTAGAGTGGAATGCTTGAATGTGTTTTCTTTCAAATACAAAAGTTTAAAATGATTTTTAAGTAAAAACAACCTATTGTTTGTAATTTTTTAGTTCGTTTTCCTGAACTTGAATCATTCAGTCAACACAAAATCGAAAAAAAGGTTCAATTTGTTTAATTCTTCATTTGTTTCTATGACTAAACATTTCAATTTACTTAATGCTTTTATTTGATTGTCCGAAATCAAAGAACCAAACTTTTTCTTGTGCTTTATGCACACGTGCGAGCCGATAGCCAAACCTTTTTGCCCTCTTCCGAAGTGCACACACCCCAAGCAAGCAGCAAATTTAAAACTTCCGACACCGTCTTGAAACCCCTTACACCTCTTTCCAAGTCCTCAACGTCCGTCATGACGGCGGTCTGAAGGGCATGTAGTCTCGAGAGAGCAGAGGGTGGCTGGTACCGGCCAGCACCAGTCGTGATTCTGCGCGGTGCTCTCGCCTCCGTGGTCCTAGAAAACAGCTGATGACACAGCTGCAGGGCAAACCAGAGACAGAAGGAAGCATAGCAACATACAAATATTGTTACCAAGGAAATGAAGGAACAAACGAACGTCAATTTTATTCAAATAGCAACGTTCGTTTTACAAGCGCCAACAAGCAAGCCGGCCGGCATTTTGACTCTGTGTATTAGAGCTGGAACTAAGCCAAGAAGAGGAATGTAGGCGGTGCTCGGTGCATTTTGATTAAAAGTAGACCTTGAAAATGTATTTTGACATGTAAGTCGGCCTCATTTTATAAAGGAATGCCATTAGAATGAATTTTGCGAGTGCTTAATTTAAATAATGGACTTTTGCGTGTTAGAATGTATTACACAGACTGGTTTTATGACAAAAGGTACCAAAAATTATCATTCCCATTGTACCCAGTGCTCTATTATTAAAAGCTAATTCAACAGCTGAGGAGGAGTTAGCGTTCGTTGTCTTTGAAGCCCCAGCTATGTCAATGAAAACGAAAACCGAGAAGCGTTCCCGACCGTGTTTGCACGTTGTTGTCGACTTCGGTTTGGACGATCCCGAACCTCTTTCACCCTCGATGCCTGGATTCATTCTATTCACATTCTAGTTCACTACACAATGCACATACATCTTTAACACGTATTTGTTGTTTTATGTAGTCCCTGCAATAAAAACTATCAATCGGCTCATCGCTGAATAAAGTCAACTTTGATCCATCTTAACATTGGCCTAGCTCAACCCTACGAATCTGTCGATCCCTGCGAACCGGCTGTTTGCTTTCACTTTTTTCCCGTTTCTTCACCAAAATCTCGACGGTATGTCTTTTCAACGTTTTGATCAGCCCGAACAAACTAACAATCGGCCGCGTGAGAGGCGTTGGATATTCTGCGCTGAACTCCGCAAAAGGGAGGTCAGAAAAGCAATCCCCTATCTTGCGCATTCATTGCGTCAAAATCTCAGTGTCTCAGCTTCGGAATTGTCACGGTTGTCCCAGATGCTTTCTTTTCGGTTTTGGCTTTCATGATTTTGTGCATTATTTGGTAGAATCAACAAGTATTTATGCTTCTATCTTGGGTAACTCCTTTATTTGCGATCATTGGGTAAGCACAGTAACTATAATTTGGTGGTTGTAATCTTCTTTGACACAACTGATCTTCTCCCATTCACTTTGAATGAAAGTTGAAAAAGTTGCGAAAAAAACTGGTTTCAAGATTCGCAGCAGACAGCCAAAGTAAACTTTACCCGTAGGCTGTCTGTCTCGATAAGTATGACAAATTAGTACAAATTTTTATGATTCTTATGCGCATTTCGTTAGATAACCATCAGACGAAGGAGTTATGATAGTTTTTGGAATGGTCTTTTATCTTTGGCTATTAAACGGGTTTTTAAAAGTTAAACGGTGATAGGTTGAAGTGGTTTGGTTGATCTGGACCAGCTAGCTTGGACTGAACACGTGAAATTGATAGTTTTAAAAGTTGATCTAGGCACGTCGAAGATCAAATCAAATGTTGAAGTCTCCCTCGTCCCCCGAACGTTCAATGATTTAAGAAACTTTTAGTCACTAAACCGTGTTCGCACGCATTTCCAACTTTTTTCGTCATTTTTCAACCCCTCTTCAAAAAACTGAATGTTGCATTTTCAACTTTTTTTGTGCACGAAAAGGAAAGTTTGCCTGGTTTCACTGCCTGCACTTACTTTTCCAGGGTGGGCTGTCTGGGGCTGTGAAAGAAACGGTTCCTGGCTAACATCTGCGTTTTTAAGAGTGCAAGACCAAAAAAACTCCTATGTCAGCCGGAGGTCTATCTTTTTTGGCGCAAAAAGTAAATAAAATATTTTTATTGGGAAAGTTTGACTTACCTTTGCGCGAGTCACAGCAAAGGAAGCCCAGAGATTCGCAGATGAGTCCACATTGTCTACATGGAAAGTCGTTGAGGACGTGAAGAAGACGTCGGTAGGCCACCAGACGCTTCGAGGATGATGGGACCGAGGTCGGTGGACAGCGTTCTCTTTTTTGACGTAATGCCGTCACTTTGATTTTTTTCACGCTAACGAGACCGATGAGGAATTTAGGGGTTTTGTGGGGTCGGCGTTCCGTACTGTAGGGATGGTTTTGCATCGAAGTAACATACGGGTTTTGCCGATTTCACAGGTACTATGTTTAAACGTAGCTTCAATAGCTTCTCATATGTCTTACGGTACTTTGTATCCCGCCATTATTGCCCCTTTTCACATCCCATTACACTGTAGCCATGAGAAACCGCAATTTGACGTCTCTTTTGCGGTGTCACATAATAATACATTACGGTGATCACTTTTTTGTACCCTTTTTTGGAACATAAAAAAAGTTGTCACCCAAAGTGCTTTTCTTACACGCTATCTGATGAATGACACTGTGCCCTCGCTGTCTGACTTTGCAATATGAACAAGTTTTAGTACTCCTTTTTTCCTCGGTTTCGACGCCAGAGGGTTTTTTCTTACCCTTTGCTGAGGGGAGGCCGTCGTCGTCGTCGGCACCTCTCTCTTGCTCCCTCTGATTGATGGGGCATTGTCTGTCGGCGATGGCGCCAGCAGATCGGAATCCCCTTGGCGGTTGCGTGAGTACTCCTCCGATTTGTAAGGACAGCACCGGAATTCAGACTAATCGGTTTTGTTGCGACAACGGCGCCGCCACAGTAAAAGAAACAGCCATTTCGGCGAATGCGCAACGTCATTTTGAGGAAGCTTGCGCAAGACGGAGTCGGATTGATCTTTTGCATGCTTGAACGTAACCTTCACCTTGATAATGTTATAGTTTGGATTCAATTATACTCTATTGATCTATCTCAGGACACTACAAGTTGCTCTCTTCACTTTTTTTAATAGTGCTGATAATGCTTATGTCAATATGCAGTTTTTTATGTCTCGACACGCCGTAACTAGGCTAATCGCACGCGGCTGGCACCATCATGCGAGGGAATGATGCACTTTCGCCTATCACGGAAAAGCGCGGCATCGCGATTTGACATTTTTGAACCTAATCAAGGTTGCACTTGCCCTCGCAGGTATCGGCTTATCAGTACCGCGGTACCAAAAAAGAGAGCGAGAGAGGCGCCATTCGCGTTCAACCGCCCTCCTACGCAAGAAGCCATCCGTTATCAGGGCTTTTCCAAGAGGGCAACCGGCCGCATCTGCTTTCTCCCATTAGACTGCTGATAAAACGGAAGTTCTCTCCGTTATCAATTTTTGCTTCATGAACTTTTGAACAGTGCGACTCAGAATCGGATACAGTGCGGCACCGATGGATGATGGACTTTTATGATAGACAAACCTGACGAGCAAGCAGTTTGTCCTCATTGTTTGGTTTTGAGGGGGTTGGTTTACGGCTAGTTGCATCAGCATTCTCAAGATTAAAGATTGTTTAGAGGGGGACACTTCAAGGTGTCAGTCTGAACTGTGACGACCTGGCACGTGTAAGCTGACCCGGGCAAAAAGTTGTTCAGGGGTGAAGGATTATGTCAATTGGATGCCTTTGACCGCCGTGCTTGCAAGGTATGTGGTATCAGAGAAACCGAACAGCTGTTCGATGGCAAAAGGCGTTCGAAACTAATGCAACTGGAACATGAAGATCAACCAAATCGACCAAAAGTCCAGTTTTAAGTTTATTTCCCCCGCTTTTGGCAGTCCCATCAATGCATTATATCATCTGTATTCACTTTTTTAGTCAGTGAGTGACACCCCCGACCAAACAAAAAAGTGCTGCTACCCTTTCGGCTGCAACCCAGACGGCGCCATCGTAGTCAGTCTGGCCCCCGAAGCGCGTGATCAGTACTTTGAATATACTATCTAGTGTATTCGTTCATTCCACTGCACTCCATAAAGCTCAAATTGTCAGGTGGTACTAGTGATCGCGTGTGTGTTTATACGAATATCAAGCAAAGCGTGATTGCTTACATTGTCTGGGGTCCGCTGGGCCTGGGTTATTCCTGGCTGGCGGCGAGAAGTGTTCGGGCGTTCACCCCCCAAACATTTGGCAACATCAACGGCGCGTGATGCTCGGGTAAAAAATGATAGCAGGTGTAACAGAGAAAGGGAACGGGAGTGGTGATGTTTTTGATGCAATTGGTTGGTGCCGAGATACTGTATGTCTACCTTTCGAAGGTTGGGTGGGTGCCCACCTTGATAGTTTATATTCCAAAAATAAGGATACTAAAAGTCAAAGTTGAGGAAGTATAGGTGTCATTTCACCCCTCTAAACCCGTACCATTTCAAATGCTATCAATCACTCAATCAATTAGCACTCTTGCACCGCAACAAAATTGTTTCAAACGCTTGCCATTGCCCCCTTCCGAAGGGCCCATTTATCTTTATGCATCAATCTCAATGCACTGTACCTAGGCGACTTCAACCTTCAAATCAACCGGTAACCACGCCATGCTCAGGGTATTTCGAAACGTTTGCAACATTTGAACAGCCGAAACCCCCAACATCCGTAACAATTGCCCAGTGTCGAGACCTGAACACTCATCTGTTTCGCCTCGCCCTGCCAATTCGGCTCGCCAAGCACCATCAAAGCGGATGAAATGAAACTTCTGTCCCCAGACACAATAAATGCACCCACTTGCACCTATAGATGTTACTGCGAGGTCCCCCTTTTTATGAAAACTGGCGACCTACCCGGGCGGCAAGTATTCTAGACGACGTCCAACGTGGTCTTTGTACTGACGTAGACGATTCACTTGCACATTTTTAGGATCTCTGGCAAACGGCCAGACAACCGCCAGCCAGCTGCTGTCAGAATTTTTTTCAATGCCGGGTTGCCGGGGTTCTTTTTTGAAACATGGTGTGCATGCAGTAAGAGTTCCTTTTTGCTAAAAAGAGGAGAAAAGTCAATTGCAACATTTTGAGTCGTCTGTCTGGCCTAAAAAGATTGGTTCTGGTTGTTTTAAAAAGGGCTCCAAAAACACCAACAAAAGGGCCGCTCGCAGGCCATTTACAGCGTTGAACCATTTTGCAAAGCAACAACTTTGTTTTTCATTTTCAATGTTTTAGCCTGTTTGCACTATGCGTCTGATGTCTGGTCGTCGTCCGCGTTATGATGGGCCCGATTAGTCATTTTGATTGATCCCACACTTCAGAGCCACGCGCGCGCACATATTCCTCTTTGTCGGCACATCCTGGACACATTCCTTTGAACCTCGCACTATTCACGGACACGCTTATCCCAGAGCTGTCAAGCCTAGACTCCAAACGACCGATCAAAAGTTCGAGCTTTTCGTGCGTAGTGGGCATCATAAAACCGTTAATTATTCCATGCGCTCCTTGACGCCTCCACCGTCAGTCCCTGAAGGTCAAACCGATTCGTTAACTTTCAAGTGGGCTTCAGACATGCGTGCCCTATGAATCCATCATCGGCAGGTACACTCTATCTCGTCGACCGATCAGCCGGCCGAACAGGTAGTGCTTTTTACGCTTTTTTTCTTCCAATCTCAAACGAGAAATGACAAATGTGTCAATTGCGACGGTTTCTGAAATCAGTCGACGACCGTCGTCGTCTGTCGAACGACGACCGTAGACGTCCTTAGATATAAAAAAGTGCAAATGTTTTTAGTGGCATAAAAAACAGGTTTCCACCCATGTAGACGTAGGGAGTGCACAGACAACGCGCGATCATGCTTCGGAATGATGATCCGATAACTAAAAAGACGTACAAGAGTGATGTTCCTGCATAAATTTCAAAGCTTGGCCTCCACTGCATTTTGCATCATTCATCTCATCCCGATCAACGGGATTACAACAAACTTGAAACACTTTGTCAAATGAACGCATTCATTAGATGCCAGACAGCCTTAACTATACAGCCAGCCGTTGGCCCCTTCGAGGTTCCCCTCGTGCCTTTGGCAGTTGTCCCATCCGATGATGGGTCCCGTCTGCAATCAACCAAACTGTGGAGAGATTTATGCACATCTACAGGTTTACAATGTAGGCGGCAAAGAGGTCGTATTTTGAGCCCTTTAGATCCACCCCATCGGACTACGTACGTTGTTCTTGTCTGCCCCGCTTTCAGACACATACGTTTTGCATTTTGTAAGTGCCTTTGTCTGGACCTAACATCCCGAGATGGCATCATGAAACTTTTTGTTTCCGTAACGGAAGTGCCACGTGCTGCGCGTAGACAATGGCCGTAAAAAGGGGTCCGTGAGATCGGCGGATGGGTTACTTTTTATGCTAATCGGAATCGCGACAAGTAACATGAGAAAACGGGGCAACTTTTACAGCTGATATTTGGCATTGATGGGATAACATAAATGACACTTGTGCCGCGCACTCGAAATTTATTACCTGCGCGGGACAAAATCACCGTGAGACTAGACTAGAGCATCAAGATTAGTCTTGTTTCGAGGGTTCGGGGTTGACCTATGATGCACCTAAGCTGCGCGGGGATGGGCACTGTCTGGTCAACTGGCGGCCGACGGATCATCTGATCCGGTCAATGTTGTTGCCCGATTTGTCTCGCGTCGGCACTTTTGAATATGCTAATGACGCTTCGGCGCTTAAGTGACGGAAGGGGGAAAAAGTTTCTTTGTAAAGTGCCAAAATCGGTCAGCGGAAGTTCTTAGTCGACGGATCGCAAACTGAATAATGACTTCCATTCAATGCATAAATGAGGGTCAAACTTGGCACGCCTGAAGTGTTTTCCCGATTTCACAGCTGATTTTGTTGTACTGTCCCAGGCAGTTTTTGCTTTTTTGGTGTTTCCACATCTGTTTTTAGTCAATTTCTCACCCCTCTCTGTACGCATCTGCCCTTTGAAAAACAGCCTCGGGCGGAAGCTGTTTGAAACAGGCCGACATGAATGCCCTTTTTTCTGCCCTCACATTCCCAGTTTTTTCAATCCTCCTGTCGAAAAAACGACTCCCTCCGACGTTTTTTGCGCCTCTGCCCCGGAGGTCGGGAACTGGCCGGGATGGATCCGAACAGCCGTTCCCCCGGTCTCCCTGGAATGAATGCACTTCGCTGCGGTGGCGGCGGTTAGCACTTTTTTGCCAATCTGTGCTCATTTTTCACCGATCTCGCCAGCTGATATTCTCTTTATTGCTTTTTTGAATTAATGTCTGCCTACTGTAACGCCTAATTGGTGGCTAGAATCCATAAAAAACAACTGCTAATGCCAAGTATTGCAATTGCTGCAGACGGTCTTTAGTGTTTTTCAAATTTGAATTCAATTGAAAGATCATAATTACTAGTACGTGCAAACTGTTAGAATTCTGCGTATTCATGTCAACTTCGCAACATTTGTGACCCAGACAGAATTTTTTTCGACTCTCAGCCCCACCTGAAGGAATCAATCACTCAGTGAGCCTATACCTACGGCCCCGTTCACGTAGATGACGTTTGTCTTGCGTCGATAAAAAACCGCTCTCGCGATAGATAAAATGTTGCAATTTGCTGGCACGAGATGCTATAAGGGTATCCCTTACCTTGAAGTCGGTCGAACGCTTGGTACCCGCGCCGCCAGACAGATCAGACTCCGCCCACCACCTGATCAATCAAGGCCCGTCAGCGGTGCAAAGTTTTCTGTAGTGCAGTCGTCGCCACCCCTAGGCAGCTCGAAGAGAGGTGTTTCAACGTTATCGGCCACCACCACCACCGACGACCGTCTGGCGACCGACGATGGCTGGACGGACCCCGCCCTTCCGGGGTCCATTTTTTTTTCTAGCCCGGTCGGGCCACAAACGTGTAGCTCACTTTTTGCTACCGAGGGGTCTACGACCCTGGTCGGTCGTCCGATAACGCTCCTCCGTGTGCTTACTTTTTTATGTGTCTTCTGGCAGACGGACGGAATCAAGACTCGGTGTTCTGACCCTGGACGACGGATGCCTCGCTTCAAGTCAAAAAAACGAGGAAGGAGAGAGTCATGGCGTTAAAGCACAATGTGTGCGTTGCGCGATAGGCATCGTCATCCGCATGTATGTATTGGGTTTGCCTTTTTTCCACTTTCGCCAAAATAAACAATCAGCGGCGGCAACAGCGACGCCGAAGCAAATGCGATTCAACTGGTCCCGTTGCGCCATCGCTTTGTTTTTTGAACTGTAGCGGGGGCTGTCTGCCTGTCATCCCGACGACCACCGTTTTGCGGCACTTTGACTTTTCGCAAAAGCTGATGCCGATCGCGGATTGGATTGAATGAACCGACTTTAAAGTGAGTGTCGCTTTGTCTAGGGGGGTTGCTCGCACTTCCGCAAGGGCACCGAGATAACGGGCACGATTAATAACAATCTGAAAAGATAATGAGGCATGCGCAAAGTGGCACACCCTCTAAAGGCATACCTAAATGAGTGTTGCGCGCCCGAAGGAGTGTCGTCTGTCAATGGCACGCACGGACGGCAACTCCAAGATTTATGAAGGGTTAGCATCGTCATGTTTTTTGCCCTTACGATCGTCTCGTGAATAAACGTTTGCCATTTCCCTTCACTCCGACGATCTCTACGCTCTCCCCCCTTTCATGCAAAAGCAATTGATGATTCAGCGTTAGACAATTCCATAAAACCACCGTTCCCACCACATTGGTTTCCCTATTGCAAGTCTAGGATCGGTGCGCCATCAATGTTGTGACTATCACCACATCGCCGCCAATGATCATAGCATCACTGTCGTCGGCAACTGTAAAGATGCAGCAATTGCTCGAGAATTGCAAGTTTTATTTTTCCGAAAAGGTTGTTAAAAGAAGAATATTTTCTCTTTCATGCTTCTTAAAGGTAATAATTTCATCCGACACGTCTGTAAAGGAAATGCCGATTCCTTTTTCGGAAAAATACAATAACTTTTATATGATGCGTCTGCTGGGAAACAACGGCAACGTTCCTCTTGGAAGCTTATTTGATGGCTTTTGTAATGGGTCTGGAAAGCGTTAAGCTCGATGATTTTTGGCTTTTTTAGGCTATAAAAAGCGATCGGTAGCTTTTACTTTAAATAGCCCTGAGATTGTGATGCGCTTAGAACCGCAAATGTTTCAAAATCTGTCTCGCGGGATTGTTCGTTGCACAGTATTGCGCTTTCTTACGTAATATTAGGCAAGTGTTGGTTCAGTTTGCAAACAGTTAGTGTTAGACGGAGGTAATATTGTATAGACTTGTGCAATCCGGATGTTTGTAGCCTTGCCGAGGCCACAATCAGCTGGATCCATGGGGTTACCGTATAATGCTATTTGTCTGTTTTTGCGTTTTTGCTTCGCTTTTTTGCTTTTACGGATGACCTTTCCTCCAGTCAGCCGATGCGCCAACGCTTCGCGCATCTGCTGTCCGTCTGTCTTCCGCCTTCCTTTAGTCTTCTTTATGTTTTTCAGTTTTTTTCAACCCATCCGTCTATCGGGGTCCAGCTGATGGCCTTCAAGCCATCGACGACGACCTTCCTGTCAGACCATTCGACAAAAAAATTCAACGCAACCGAAAAAAATGCTACGGCCAAAACCAACCTGACAGGTTGGCCGCCGCCTTCCCTCGGTGTTCGTCGGCATGTGAAGACCGCGCTCAACATAGTAGTAAAAAACCAGAATTCCGAAGGGCGATTTGATTCTGTGTTGCTTTTTCGGCGCGTCCTTGAAACTTTCCATACCCAGGCGAGCCCAAGTCTTGTCATCCACGTACAATTAGGGTGTACAGGGACCAGCCAGCTGTCTGCAAGCATGGGGATGTAAACGGTTTTAAACCGTCGGGAAATGTGTACTATTAAACCGAACCTGATCTGTACTTTTTCAATGCTTATAATCCTCACGTTCAGTCCAACGTTTCAAAAAAATGACGTTATAGCTGACATAGTGCAGGGCGCCAGACTGCATTTCCATTTCTGACGAGCATTCCAGTCTTTTTTGTCCCCCTCCCGGGTTTGAATTTTGATAACCATATCAGTAGACAGTCCATGAACACCCGCATTTCCGTTAACTGTCACAGATTATTCGCTCGATGGCGGTTAGTTAAAATTGTTTGAGGTTTGCAAAATAGGGCCCGTTCCAAAATTTGCCTGTCGGATTTGCCTACCTAAACCCCCAGGGTCTTTTTGTACCGGTATAAAAGGGGATACTGTCACCCGCTTCGGGATCTGTTTTGTCTGCGCCAGCCATGCTTGGAATTCAAGAAGGTTTCTATCCTACCTACCGGGTCGCGTCGTATCCAATGCCCATCCCCCATCTACAAGTCGTCCAGCGTGTCTCCCAACTTCATGTCGTTGATTTAGGCCCGCTCAATGCCCCCTACAACACCGTGCCGAGTTCGATTCTTGATTTTTTGGATGTTTACAAGTATCTCTTTTCAGTCCTTCCCACCCCAGGCTTCTACAATCACCAAGCCGGTGTCTATAATCCAGTGAACTACTATCCGATGCAAATCCCTACCGGTCCCACTGCTATGCCCCTCCCCGCCCACTACCACAGCTACTTCGGCACTGTAAGTTTATTTGGTTGCGCTAATGATGTGCTTAATGAAGTTTCATTGGTATTTTTATAGACGCCCAACAACTCTCATCCGATCCCCATCCATCGCACTCCCCATGATCCCTACGGCTCATACGATCTGTCAAATCGTGTCATGACTTTCACACCTCCGGCACCGACAGTAGCTCCCCGCGATAGCTACTATTGCATGGACTACCTGGGTTACGATCTCGATGAACCCTTCATTAACCCTCCTGCCCAGTCCTCGGCATCCACTTCCACTGCCATCTCGTCAGCCCCCATCGCCATCCGCTCGAATTCCAGTGCCACGGCCCATCTGGTCGACTACCAGCGCGATGTCGCCCCCATTGAAAACAAAGAAAACGGGTCCAATGATGATAGCGCTAGCATTGCCAGCATCAGCGGAATCCGCATGATCGGCGAACACGGCATGCGTGGCTACAAGCGTCGCGGCAGTGCCGATGAGTTGATCAATGAGGAAACTGAAAGCGAAACTGGATGTAAGTTGATTTCGGGAATTGGCATGCCACTCACTCCTTTCACACCTTTACAGTACACCGTCGTCAATTACGACACAATGTCAAGGGGAGCTTCTGAGGGACGGGACCGAACAGACGATCTTTTACGTTTTCGTTTGCCTTTGTACTAATTTGATAAAGACTCTTTGGGATTGCACCTTGTCCAACTATAGACTTGAACTTGACGTTTGTATCTTTCAGTCTCAGCATCTGGCGATGAGGATGAGTGCCGCTCTCACTGTGGCTGTGTCCATAGCTGTGATGATGAAGACATGATTGAACCCGCTCAGAGCAACCAGCAGCAAGTCCGACGCCCCGCCTTCCGATCCATTGGTGACATCCTCGGCTATGCGAAAGTTGTTCGTGCCCAGCGTATGGAAACCTTGGCAGAGTTCCAGAATGCCGTGGAACGCTTCAACAGCACGCGTCAACAGCGTCGCTATCGTCAATAGGGTCTTTATTTTGATTTGCGCGAAGTTGGATATGGCAAGCTTTATGTCTGCCCCTAAGCCTCCGCCCATGATACTTTCGACGAAACACATCCATTCGTTCCTCTGACACATCCTACCTTTTGCAGTTTAGCTGCCAATATTTTGCACATTTTCAATTTAAACTTTACATTAGCACTCTACTTTTTCATTGCACCTCAAATCTGTCATTTTTTATAATTCACAGTATTCCTTAGATAGTCATAACTTCTAGTATCTTTAACAACTCTACCTGTGCTTGAATTACAAAGTTCTATCCCTCAAAATCCGTCCGAGACCTCTTTATTCTATTCAACGCTCATCTAAGTACCGATACTACCCTTAATAACATTATGATAAATTACGGTAGTGTCAAGGCATAAAATTATTCACCCCCACCGCCTTACTAATAGATATACATTTTCTAACTGTTTCGATATTATACGCCTTTTCGTAAACAGAAAACTTGACAACTTTAACTTTAACCAACTCGTATTATTCTGCTGATAGAGCCACCATCACATCATCATCCCGATCTGATCTCATGCGTGAGTATGTACAGGCGCGTGGAGAGAGGAAGGTTACGTAAATGCTCAGTTTTATTAAATTTTATAACTGTTTTGTAAGATTAGCAATAAACTGGGAAAGAAAAAGGCACTTGTCGAACATCATCAGGGTGTACTACAGTACTCAAGAGTAAAATGTAAGAACAGATGTGTTATTTCCGCGCACGAACAGTGTTGGAGGTAATTCTTCAGACAATAAGTGCAACCACAGCATGTATAACGGTCCTTGAACGATTTCAGCAGAAGCAATGGGAAGCGTGCTAAAAGTGCATTTTTAAAAGATAAAAGTGCATGAGCTACTCACATTATAACGAAATTTGACGCGGACGAATGCTCAAACAAATATTCCCGTTGTCGCAGAATACTCTGGGTACGGTGATGGCATTTGTCGAGTAATTCGCTTGATAAGCGTGGAGTCGATGGATTGTCGTTGATTTCGGATACTAGTTGTTCGAACTCATCGGTTCTGAAACCTATGTTTTACAAATGGATTACAAAAGTTGGACTGCACTCACGTTTCCTGATAGAGCTCACGATCAGTTTCAACAATAACAACAACATCATGATGAGCAATTCGGAATTTCTTCAAAGTATGTGTCAACTGGTTTCGAACATCATCGGCATTAGCATTTTCGGAACAGATGGTAAAGAAGCGCAGTTTTCCATTTTCAAGAAAAGACGGTTTACTCGTTAAAAGATAAGCAAGAAGAAGTGTAAGGCCGCCATCGTCATACATGACCCAAACATCGACATAACCAGGTGTGAATCGAGTTCGGTAGCGTAGATTCTTACCCATGGCAATGTGTCGTCTGTATAAACATCTATGAGTTTGTAAATAATCAAGTTAATTATTGGTAAACTTACGCAAAATTGCTAGCTTTTAATGTATCCGGAGCGTTTCTGTTGAGCGACTGCGTTAATTTAGTGAATCCCGACGGTGCATCAATCAGCATGGCGGCGTTTGATGTCGGAACAGCTTTTGGACGCGTTAATCGTCGTGCCACACCACGACTCTTGTCATCATGTAATGCACTTTCGGCTATCATAGTGTTAGGTAATTGGGCTAACAGAGATTCATCACTATCAGGAAACAGTGCACTGTGATCCAGACCCTGGTCACCATTCCGGCAAATGCACAAACTTAAATTTGCCTCAAAGGCATCTTGAATCACACCGGTGTATTCATTGAATGCTTTAGGGTCCTCTTTCATGATGGCCCAAAAATGATTCAGATAGCCGATGAAAAGAATGTTGGGCTGCATTTTACCAAGACCAACGGCTTGCATCAGCATTTGAACACCTTCACGCAATGACGTATGTGCAACACCGCAGTAGAACGCTTTCAATTTCTGTTCATGAAGCCAATTTGTGTATTTGTTGTTAAGCTGACGTGTGCACTCCGTTGCGGCGACACATGAGGTATACTGTAACAATAACAAATCTTTAAAACACAATACTTAAACAACTTACAGGAATAACATGACCACAAACAAGTAAGTTCGTTCCCTTTGTAATGCTATGCGCAAAGTCAACCAGTGCCTGTCGAGCTATTGGATTGCCGGATAGCACAAGTAGCTGTGGGCGATAGTTTTTGACATGTTCTGATTGTCGAGTAAGTTTGATCAGACCGAGGAGAGCTTTACGATACCGATTGGCGTCAGTGGATGAACCCCAGTTTACATCTGCAAAGCCGTTATAAATACTTTGCCAATAAAAGTTTTCTTACTCGATTTGTTATATTTTAAGTACAAAAACAGGATAGCAAAAATAACAAGTGTTCCAAGACTCTCCCATCTGTTCATCACAAACATGACCACAACACATAGAATCGATCCAATCAGTGATAACCACTTGTTGTAATACTTGAAAGTCGGTCGGAATCCGGGTGCCCAGCAAGTGTGGCATCGAAACAGGCAAAATTAGTGATAGCAAATGCCGATAAGAAGAACAATGTGATTAGTTCAGCGATGGGATTCAACTGTCCGATCAAAATAATCGCAATTGCGATGAAATATGTCAAGAAATATGCTCTGAAAGGGTCATTATTGACGCCGTGACCCTTTGAAAAATAGAAAATTCCAGGGTAAAGCTTATCAGCGCATAAAGCTTGGAAGACTCTGGGAGCTCCAATCAGACATCCACTTGCCGAACTTAGAGTTGTAGCAATGACGCCAAGGGTGATTAGTGGGTACCAAATTCCTTGTTGTGCCATAATACTGAAATCATTAGCAAGTCCACATTTACAAGTGCTGTTAAAGGCACAATCTGGCTCGATGTAGTTTCCAGCAATATCAAAGGGTGATTCGAGACAGTTAGAATCTCGCACTGTCGTCGCAGCGGTCGAGATCATGCACCAGAAGTAGGTCAAAATAGTGACAAGAATGGCGCACATTGTACCCTTAGGAATAGCTTTTGAGGGGTCTTTAAGATCACCGCTCATGTTGGCACCACCCATAATACCTGTCATGGCCGGAAAGAATACACCAAAAGCGGCGATGAAGGATTCGCGACTGTGGCCATCTGGCCAGAGGTTGGACATAAACGTTGTTACTGAAAGCATTTTATAAAATTTACAATAAAAACAACAAAGATCACTTACAGGAGTAACCAGAAATACCATTAACCAACTGCATTGGAGTCGAAGGTAATAGCAAACCAACAAAGTGTGATAAAAGTGAAATGATAATCGATATAGTCAAGAGTAATTGTGTTTTGTTTTCAAACTCAGTTCCAATAAAAATGATTCCTTGCAAAATAGTGCATATTACTAAAATACAACATTCTTCAAACTTTTACTTATAAATAAAACCATACCGACGCCATAAATGCGAATATCATTAATCCCACCATCAATAATTTCATACAGATACTTATTAAAGACAATATCTTCAGCAAGACCAACACAATTCATAGCTGCATTCACGATATTGGCAATGTAAAAAATAAGACCAATGGCACCACCGTATTCAGGGCCCAAAGAACGCGAAACTAGATAGTAGCATCCACCACTTTTGATTTCGCCGTTTGTGACGATGGCAGACATTGAAATGGCGGTGAGAATCACAATAATCAAGCTCAATAGAATGACACCGGTACCCAATACTAAAAGTTCAAATTTTAACAAAACTTGCGAGCATTTCGAACTTACCGATGCCAATTTGGCCAGCTATCCAACTCATTCGCAAGAATAAAGTGGCACCAAAGATGCATAAAACACAACGCATAAGTACACCTTTGATCCATCCAAACCCTTCGAAGCCTGTTTTGTATCCTGATGTTGAGCGAGAGGAGGTGATAACTTCTTCCTGGAGACATTATGTTAAATTCCAACGATTGTCGAAGATAAAACTTACCATAACCTCATAATCTGTTTTACCGTATTTTTCTTCGTAGTCAATAAGCTCGGTGATGGTCATTCTTGTCGCATCTTTGTGTACTTGTTTTTCGGCGCTTGCTTGGCTAAAATCTCAGTTTTGATATATACTTTTAGTTGAAATCAAAAAAGATATACTTCATAACAATGCGAGCAGCATCATTTGGTGGATGAACTTGTGCCTGAAAACGGTCAATTTGGACGTCGAACTTCCATTTAAAATCTTACATTGGACATGGTCATTTTCCGCACTGCGGCACCAACGGTTTCTCCGCTAAAAACACATGAATAAATAATATTTACGTTAAATACATACTCACATTTTCGGCATTTTACTGTTTAATCAAAACATTAACGCAGAAATTGTCTAGGAAGTTTAAACGGTGACGTTGAAGCGAAAAAGAGAGTTAACATTTAAACTTTATCGACCCTCTTCATAGTCGTAAATAGTATTTTAAGAGGTTCATAGGAGTATGTATCGATGTCACGCAGCGCGATCTGGGGGCCTAAACTAGTTTTCAGACTGTTTTGTGGGAGGAATTGGCAAAGGCCCCACCCGCTATAGTCATTCGAAGACTCGTCCCGGTTTTTGTCTCATGTAACTTCCGGTTCTACACCCCTGGGTAATGATATCATTAGCGGAAGACGGCCCCACGATACGTAATCACTGTTTTTCGGAAGTCGGTGTCAAATTTTGGTCGTAAAACTGTATTTTGAGGTGAACCGACGCTGCGATCTGTTATTGTAATAGTTCTGCTACTTATATGTGTGATCATACGGTGATTAGAACCCCATTCAAATATAAGGCTTCCACCATTAGTTAATTGTTTTCCCCAACGACCATCGTGGTTCAATTGCTCTTTTAAGAATCACTTCTATACGTGAACTTTGATAAATCAAACTCCAGAACTGATCAACGCATTCAGCTGTGCAATAAAAGTGAATGAGTCCGTTAAAGAAAACCCTTACATTTATTTGAAGCGACAGCTACATAACACAACAAAATGACTAACAAAACACATCCTAATCAAGAAGCCTCAGCAGATACCGTACCTTCTTTGAGCAACTCCCTCAGAAACTGAATCCAAGTACGGCATTCATCGTCCGAGAAGAAGCCAAACAGCTCACTCACTGGAGGCCCCTTGAAACTGTCGATTAAAGCACACCGTGTCGCTGCCATCACTTCTTTGGGCTTTATTTTGAGCTTCTTAGCCACTGCTTTAACACCGGCGATATCAAAGCGTTCCACTTTCAGCAAAGCATCGCAAATAGTCAACGCAGTAGTCGCATCGAATCGTTCCAACAGTTTTGCCGCGGAAGAAGGGCGTCCGAAGAAGACGCTGAAGTCACCGGTTACCAGTTCATCGAAGGCGGCAAAGTTCTCCTCGTTGGAAGATATGAAATCGATAACCCTCTGGATATAAGCCGGCTCCAACAAAGCCCGATCGATGTCGGCACTAGCACGCGTCTTCGGATGCGTCGCGACATTTTGGAGTAGTGTTTCACGATGGGTGGAACGGAAGGCGAGACGGCCATAAGTATCAAAGGCAGATCGATCTATCTGAAATTGACCGTAGCTAACTCAATTAGTGCGATGCGACGTTCAAATTGTTGACTTACCATGAAATCACGGGTCCCAATATGGTTGACATCAAACCGCTGAATCAACTCGTCCAAATAGTGCAAGTTGCTCGGTTGAAACCCGGAAATGCCGGAACCGTTTCGCAGAAGGAAGTTCAACACGGCCACAGGCAAGTATCCGCGTTCTTTAATGTAGTATGCGACGTAGGTGTCGGCATCGCGTTTGGAAAGTTTCTTCTTGCCATCGCGGGTGATGAGTGATCAGTGGTAAATGGACGTAAACGGTGGCAGTTAGTTTGCAAATGCAAAATCAAAAACACATACTCGTTTGATGAACAGCGAAAACTATGCGCATACATAACTAACAATGTTTATGACCTTTGTACTGTGCTGAATACCCGGACAAACATGTTGTACTATGTATGTTCATCCGTATACATTATCCATCGATTGACATACATGCTCGCGAAAACGGTCCTACATCTGTTACTCTGTCGGCTTTATTTATGTTGCCATCCGGTTGATATAGCTCAGTCGTTTACAATGGTATTCTTTCAAAAAAAAACTAACCAAATCTCATGGTCAAACCTACCGTATGGCTTCCAGAAACGTATAACCACCCTCGCTCCCCTTAAAATCGTTAAAGATTTAGCTGAAGTTTGTCCAATTGTTAAAAAATTCCGCCACATTCGTCCAAAACCTTTTGACCAAGTATTCATCACGGACAATGATAACATTCACCATTGGTTTTCTCAAGAAACTTTAACTTTTAAAATATTTAAATTTTTATACCAATTTGCATTTCTTAGATACCTCCTTGATGGAAACCGTAATGTTAACCCCATATGGCAGAATGTTTTACGCGTTGACGACATTGTTAGCAACAGACAGCATATCTATGTTGAAGATACGCTGATTGTTTATTGTGATTCAATTAATGCCTACCAAATGGTGATTCCTTTTATTTGTGGCCCGTATACCCGCCTTATTTTGCACGGAAGAGTTCATTCTGATCAAGTTAAACAGTTAACACACCCAGGTGTTAAAAAGGTTCGAATCAGTGCCCAATTAACTATACCACTTGACAAGTATGACGACTTTGCCAAATTTGTGGTGGAACAAGTTCATGGTTTTGATTCAAAGTAAATTAGAAATCTGTAATACTCGTCGAACTTTGTTATCAGTATTTTTAGGTTTTCGTTTATTCCAAATAACAATCCTGATTTATTTTCGGAAAAACTAATCGATGAATGTCGTCGACGTCGACATTGGTTTGTTCGAGGCGAAGATTATGTTATTGAACGCAGATATATTCGTTGCTGGTCTATTATTTCGTTATTGTCATTTGCTACTTGCAGCTTCAGTTTTTTCTGTGGTGGTGTATTGCTTTGTAAAGCAGCTCTTGATATATTATGCTTCCCATTGTTGTCACTTATTAGTGTGTTCATAATGCTGTTGCCTATTCCGTGTGCAGGGTTTTTTTACTTTTTGTTGATGGAGGGTCATATTACTGATACAATTGAAGCATCCGTATTACAAAATACGAACTAATAAACACGAATGATCATTGAAAGCTTAACGCCCTTTTGCCCTTATATTCGCTAGCACTTTTTTGGACTTTTCCCCCTATGCGGCATAGAACTTTGCTGACATACCCACTAACCATTAAATTAGTGTTGAAAGGACTCGAATCCGCGTGAAATCATGACCAAATTGAATCCTGTCGGCTACCAAAAATCACAGGCATTCTTATGTATTTAAATGAGTAGATTTTACTAATTTGACGGTATACACTGAAAAAAATAAGGTAACAAAATCGTTACCAAATGGATAACGCATCGGTGGATTGGTTTTTTTGTATCGAAATCGTTACCAAAAATTGAAACAGGAACCATTCAAGAGGTGCAGTTTTATTTTCATTGTTTTAAAAAACTTCAGTCATAACTGGTTTACTAATTGGTGGAACAGTATGCCAAGTCTACAATAAATTGACAAGTCTACAAAACAGAACCATGAGGCTGGTTTATATGCTGATGACTGTAGTTGTCGGGAGTGTGGTTTTGCCTATGGCGGCGTTGTTATTGGAACTGATTCATCATCCCTTGGGAAGTACTCTAGTGAAAAAATTGATATTTGAAAGAAGGAGGAATAAAGTCGAATGAATCCGTTATAGGAGAAACCAACATTTATTTGAAGCAACAACTACATAACACAACAAAATGACTAACAAAGAATCCTAATTAAGAAGCCTTAGCAGATACTGAACCTTCTTTGAGCGACTCCTTTAAAAACTGAATCCGAGTACGGCATTCGTCGTCCGAGAAGAAGCCAAACAGCTCACTCAACGGAGGCCCCTTGAAACTGTCGATCAAAGCACATCGGGTCGCTGCCATCACTTCTTTTGGCTTCATCTTCAGCTGCTTTGCGACTGCCTTAACACCGGCGATATCAAACCGTTCCAATTCCAGCAAAGCATCGCAAATGGTCAACGCAGTAGTCGCATCGAATCGTTCCAACAGTTTTGCCGCGGAAGACGGCCGTCCGAAGAAGAAGCTGAAGTCACCGGTTACCAGTTCATCGAAGGCGGCAAAGTTCTCCTCGTTGGAAGATATGAAATCAATAACCCTCTGGATATAAGCCGGCTCCAACAAAGCCGGATCGATGTCGGCACTCGCATGCGTCTTCAGATGTTTCGCGACATTTTGGAGTAGCGTTTCACGATGGGTGGAACGGAAGGCGAGACGGCCATAAGTATCAAGGGCAGATCGATCCATCTGAAATTGACCGTTGCTAACTCAATTAGTGCGATGCGACGTTCAAATTGTTGACTTACCATGAAATCACGGGTCCCAATAAGGTTGACATCAAACCGCTGGATCAACTCGTCTAAAGAGTACAAGTTGCCCGGTTGAAACCCGGAAATGCCGGAGCCGTTTCTCAGAAGGAAGTTCAACACGGCCACAGGCAAGTATCCGCGTTCTTCAATGTAGTAAGCGACGTAGGCATCGGCATCGCGTTTGGAAAGTTTCTTCTTGCCATCGCGGGTGATGAGTGGTAAGTGGACGAAATTCGGAGGTGTCCATTCAAAGGCCCTAAAGTAAATGACAATAGTTAGTTTGCAAATGCAACTTTTAAAACACATACTCGTAAAGTTTAACGTGCTTCGGTGTCGATGCTAGCCACTCTGCGCCACGAATCACATGCGAAATGGCCATTAGACGGTCGTCAACGACGTTTGCAAAATGGTATGTGGGGAAACCGTCGGACTTCATGACCACAAAATCGCCTTCATCGGCGATTTGGTTGTTGGAGCCATAGACGAGGTCCTGTAACCGTTTTATCGATTGAATTCGACGTTGAAGCAGTTTAAACCCACATGAAAAGCGACATTCTGCTTATCAAACTTGAACCGCACGACAAAAGCCTCCCCATTTCGAGCCCGTTCATCAGATTCAGCCTTACTCACACTACGGCACCGATTGTCGTACCGTGGAAGCTCACCGGCCCGAAGTGCACCCTTCCGCAAAATGTCCAATCGCTCCGATGAACAGAAGCACCGATAACAATGACCCGAATCCAGCAGTCGCTCGCTGTGTTGGGCATAGATGGCACCCCTCTCGGACTGGGTATACGGTCCAAATGCGCCTCCAACCATCGGCGATTCATCCCGTTTCAGGCCAAACGTGCCCAACGTTTCTTCAAACTTTTCGGCACAGCCAGGAACCAATCGCGATCGATCGGTGTCCTCAATTCGAAGGATGAAAGCGCCACCATGTTTCCGGGCAAACAAATAGTTGAAAAGTGCCGTTCGCAGCGACCCGAGATGTAGACGGCCGGTGGGTGAGGGAGCGAAACGGACCCTAACATCGCGCAGTACCCGTGAAGTGAACCTCATCTGAAGCCACGCCCATAATCAATCACTTGACAAAACAATCAAATATTTCAAAGATGGCATAACTCATTACCAAATTGTATTCAAAAATTAACAAAAGCTTTATTAGGAAAACTTCATTAGGCGCATAAGCCATGAGATAGCATGCACAACATTTGTACGGAATACCTGTGTGCAAAAAGCTGCATGAACAACAAAACAAACAGCACTTAATTTCAAAACAATTGATTGTTTATTAAAAAAATGATTAACAATTGAAAGATTTGGGGTTTAATGGCACAAAACATGCACTTAAAGGGGTCTAAAATGAAACGCACTAAGCAACTATTGTGGCAAACCATGAGATGCTGGATGATAACTTGGCCGGGATGTGATAAAGTGGCATCAAATTGTACGGGCTTCAATTCAAATCGGATTCAGAAATCTGCAACTGTTTGCGACGACGCCGAACATCGTCACTGATGGTACCGAGGTTTTCACAGGAAGAGTCGAGGTAGCAATGGCGCTTTTGACCGCTTTGAAGGGATACTTTTTCGGTGAGCTGAAAGAGTACGGTACGCATTTTAACATTTTGAAGTAGTGGAAAACTTACGGAAGATTGCTTCGCCCAAGTCACCGAAAGCCACACGCAAAAGATAGTGCCAATGGCAAGGATCAAGATCCAGGCAGAAATAAGGGTCACTTTGACCGCAGGTAACTGACTTCGGCCAAATTTGACGCAGATGGCAGCTTCGAGGGCAGCCACGGCACAGAAGACCCAGCATTGCATGCCGAGACGCTTGACTTTGGGATCGGTGACGTAGACGTAGTATTGGCGAATGGTTGGGGCCGAGATGAGGGCGATTAGGATGATTCGCCAGAAAACTACGGGATGGGAGGTGTCGATGGCAAAGACGTGCTTCAGGAAGAAGGTATTCAGTTCAGCCGCCTGAAAGGAATACGACATTACATGGTTATAAGAAAACTTTAAAGCAACTAACCAGCCAAATCATAATGAAAATGTAAAGGCCCAAAGTCGACTTGACAGCAGAGCTGTTGAACCAGTTCACTTTCATCCAGCTTTCAGGAGTGAATTGAAGCACGGCACGCTTGAACTTTCCACGGGTCGTGCGGATGTTCCTAGAAAACGACCAAATAGTCTGTACCTTCCGTCAAAGTAAACTCACTTGATACTCTCCCAATGGAAAGTCCGCATCTCAAGAATCTTGCAGATTCCCAATCCACAAAAGATACCCAGACCATTGCACAGAATAATATCCAGGAAAATGGCATCCCACCAGCACTCTTGGAAGTTGGGCAACAAATGAGCAAAGACGACTTCAGTAAGTTCCCATGAGATCGAAATGTACCAGCAAATGATGTTGTGTCGGATGAGCAATGCCTTCATGGCCCAACCAAGGAAATGTCCAACGGCAAAGATATCCATATGGCTCCAAACGCGTTCAACGGAGACATCGGAGCAGTTAATCGCGTATTCCTAAAGACAAACACTGACTTCATACGGTGGCGATAAAAATAAGACAACAAACCTTCTCCTTGAGCTCCTTCATGCCCAAACCCTCTGGATCCAGCCATGTTAACGCTTTCTTGACGTCATCGTACGTTTGAAACAGCGTGAATTGCAAGACGAGAACGTAAAGAACACTCAAACCAAAGACAATTCTCCAAATCAATGGATGCGGTCGAATAAACGGTCCGTTGGGAAACACGAGGGCACTGAGAATAATGAAAAGGGCGCCTACTGCTTGGAGGCCATGATAGATATTGTTTTCGGTCTTGTCGTCTTCTCTGAAAATCGAAAATTGAATAGAAAATCGAACAAATTATATATAAACTTACATCGAAAACGCCTTATACAGCAAAAGTGCCGTGAGTAATGTTAACACGGTGATTGTATGTGGCTTATACAGCGCATCCAGCGTGATATCGTTTACGACACGTTCATTGACGAAGCGGAAATGGATGCGTTCGATCTCGTTGCGCGAAATTTTGCGACCAACGGAATTCGATCTGAAACAACGAACCCATTACTCAAAACTGGTCAACAAAGCTTAAACACCAAAAACCTACCCAATGGTGGTGTCGTCGTCGGATGGCATTTCCTGGTTGCTGTCGACGCTGTCTTCTTCGTCGCCGAAATCGGCTTCATCGTCCTTGACGCTGGATTCCGTCGTGAGGGTGTTGTCATCGGTGAATGACACGTTTTTAACGGTAGCCATGACCGTCTGTGATCGTGGTAGAGGAATTGGGGTCGGGAAGACGTAAACAGATGAAGGGAAGCAGAAACGAAGAGAAAGCGGAATGAGCTTGCCTCTCCGAAGAACAGGGAAATGCTTCGAGCAAAAAAGAGGGTGCGCGTCGTTGGGAACACTTTGCCAGGGAACGGAAGGGTTCAGCTCGAGCGAGCGAGCATTTTTGAGAAATTGCACTATTCGCGATCTTTCGTCAACGTTCAATGGTTTCAAGTTTCACGAGGGCGAGCAACACGTGTTGCTTTTCTTATGGGGACTCTTTGTTTTTTGCATTTGAAAGTTCATGGAATTTCACATCGTCCCTCAAAAAAGTACAATTATCATCAATTCAGTTTTATTTATATATATTTCAATTACGACCCGTGATGGGGATCAGTTTAAACAACAGTTAAAGTCAATTGGAATGCCCTGGAAATCCGATTCGACTGTTTCCAATATCGAAAACGGTACAATATGTCCGCATGAACGGATCCCCCAGAATCATATGAGGTATGTCATCGAAGCTTCCGACATCCACGCTACAAACATTTTGGCCAAGATCAAATGTGTAGTCCAATGGCGTCAAAGTGTAAACCCGATCTGCCGTGTGAAAGGTGAATGTTGGCAATTTTGACACGTCGGAGCAATAGGCGACATAGTTTCCTTGAACTTCTTCGACAATGTCATTCACTTCGTGTAGAAACTGGAAAAAAAGCATTGCCAATCAATACAGCATATCGATTAGAAAACTTACAATTTTGAACAAATTGCTGGGCAACGTCAATAAAGACGTTCCAGAATCTGGGACGGCCATAACGGGTTCATTTGAGATCGGTTTACCGTTCATTGACACACTGTAAATATGCATTTTAGCTTTATAATTGAGCTTGTATCAACATACTGTTTGAATTGAACAATGTAATATTCACTGCCAATCATGGGCAGCCATTCCGTAACAGGCTCACAGTTTACTGAATCCTGTTCACCGTATACCAAATCGCCTCCGACTTGGCCGTCGTCAGCAGTTTTGTGAATGTAGAAACTGAATATCGGTTTTGTAATCCCTTCAATGACAGCCTGAATGAACGGGGGAGGATATCCAGATACGGATAGTGCTGGCAATCCAAGCCCGAGCACACCGTCGGCGTTATCTGTTTCTGCGAAATCTTTGTCAAATTTTTTGGCGATGCCAAAGACTTGGTCTGGGATGCAAATGTTGGGGGTCAACTGAAAATACATAATGCAGTTTCAAGTCAAATTTAACCGTGTTGAAACTTACACAAACGTTATCCTGTCCGTAGGATCCTTTCGCATAACCTTCACCGTATTGAATCGAAAAATCACCGGTATAGGGTACGAAGGTGGTAGATTGATCGTAGTCGAATCTATTTTTGTCCTTACAATCGTGTCGACATCTAAATACAGTTTGTAAATATGCATTAGTCGGATTTAGAAACTTACCTAGAACCAGGAATCCATAAATCACTGGATCCAGTATCCAAAACGACACTAAAGTTTTGCGCCGGGGTACCGATTGAAACTGTGCCAACGTAGACATTATCCCCATAATACCCTCTGACAACTTCACCATCCGCCATCCCACCCGGACCAGCAGAAGTTTGACGAACATTGAAAAGTGTGGGATTGCGGTTGATCAGTTTTCTTTGTTGAAGCGGAATCCGGCTTCCGTTGACTACACAAATAGTGGCAAGTAATGTAAAAATAAGTAGACGGAATGATAACTGGGGCATTGTAAACCCGAAAAGCAGATGCAGTCTGACTTTACACTTTCGAAGAAGTAAAAACGTTACGTGAAAATGAAATCAGACTTGATCCCAAGTCCCAGGAGGTCGCTTTTATACCAACTTTTTGGCCGAGGGTGAGGTCGGGACAAAAGTCAACAAGCCACGCACCTTCACGTAACAAAGAAAACCCAACGGAAGCAATTTCCGACTAGTTTGGGGTCGCAGTTTGTTTGATCTTGTCTGATTGTCGGTGATCCTCTGGCGTTTTGCAGGTCATGGCATCTGGAGGCGTATCATTTACACTTCAAGTACACATTTATGGTATTAACGTGGGATCCTAACAATCAAACAGTTTTCTAAGAAAAGCTTTACTATGGTGGAATTGAGTAAACAAACAAGCTTTGACAATGGATGATTTCATCAAGTGCAATGTTTTTCTAGTCCCATGAGTCATATTTGTGCTCTCTCGGTATATTTGGGGTTCAATGGATATGTTTATTTTAACTGTATCGAACTGACAGTTGTATCGTTAAAGTTACAGTAATCTATTTCAAAACTTGTTAGCGGTAGACGAGATAACTTTTGCAGATACTTTGTGATGGCCAGTGGTTGAAACCGATTCCGAATGGCGGGATGGATGCTTACGAGTAACATGGAACAGATCAACCACGGCATTGCGGATGGATACATTCATGAAAAGGTAGATGAAAACCGGCGAACCATGACTAGCTTGCCATGATAGCAGCACAAAAATGTTAATAGCCACAGGGGTATCGACAAACTGCATGATGACACAAACAACGGCAGCGACCCCATTGATGCCGCAGATGACGGCCGCCTGTACAAAGGTACGATTAATGATTGAAGTTGTCTTTTCTACGCTTGTTTTTGCTACGTAGAAGCAAAAAGTTGCATACGTAACACACAGAATGACCGCATCAAGCAGATTGTTGACCGTGTGCGGCGTGCTGTTATACTGTAAAAGTTAGAGTTTAGCTATCTGGCTTCCCGTTATAACTGCTTACCCTCTGTTCTTCTTCATGAAAATCAAAGCCCGGGACATCTATGAACGGATTGAAGAAGTTCGCGTACCGATTCGCAGAAAATATTGCCGGAGGCGTGTAGAAGAAGAAGTACAAAAAGTTTAAGGTTGGCAAGCACAGCAAAGCATTCGTTCGCCAACCGGAAAACAATATGTTTGCAACCTTCGGGTTCGAAACGGTCAAACAACGGTTAATCGCCAAGAGACAACAAGCTGCACAACTAGCAGCCCAAAAACCTAAAAGAAATCTCATTATAACTTTTTTCAGTTTTGCAAGAACATACCGATGGCAAAAGACCCCATAATGTGGGCCAGCGGCTTCTCGTTACAGTACAATGTACCTCTGATAGTGAAATATCCACCGCCGTATGTGATAACTTGAAGGGTGGCAAAGTCGATGATACCGAGGTACAGCATGATACGGTAGCATGGTCGGTTGAAGAAGGACTTTTTCATGAAGACGATCAAGATCGGGATGTACAAGATCTAAATGGCACTTTTCATTTTCAAAATTAAGCATTCAAGATACTTACAATGTAAACAGTTCCACAACCGATGTAAATCAACCCCAATAAAAGATTAGGCTTCCTTAGGGCTTCCCATTCATCTGGGGTATATTTGGAACAGTTGTACAGTACAGTATCTTCATAACCAAAAAGATATTTATTCATTTTGAATGAATGGCATTCTGAAGTTTACTCAAAGCTGATTTAAATATGCCAAAGAAACTCCGCCTTTGGATAACGACTTTCTCGGTACAGTTATTATTTTGGAGCGGTCGACCGGAAACGGACTTTAAACTATGCCAGTTTTTTTGACAAAAGAAGCTATACTTTGACTAACACAGATCAGTATTAAGCGTGATTTAAGGCTACAGCCAATTAAAGTGTGTATTGGATGTGCTCTGATGGTAATAAAGATGAGCAAGTAGACGGAAAAAGTACAAATTTCTGTGACATTATAATTGCCTTTGTTCATTATGATGACATTATGTGTTTCTGCGTTTCCAACTTTGTGCCGATTTTTTCATTTTAATTTTTTCAAATGCCTCGAGTAAACTACCCATAGAATTATGTTAACTGCTCCATAAACTTTACAGTACAAACAACACATGTAACAGTTATGCCATTCTTATTATTTTCTGTCCATTGTGTTCATAGTACTCACTTGCGCATGACCGTAAAGATATTCAAGATATTTATAAACCCTTGTTAGGTTCGACCATGCTACAAAACAGGCATGCAAATAGCCAGCTGTGCATAGTACCCAGAATCCACTCTCTTTGATACAGTTACTCCCCGGCATTCATGTAGTAAGGCTGAACTTTGTATAGTGACTACGTCGAATACTTTTACTTGGTAACAATCTTTATGTATCATTCGAGTGAAAATGTAAAAGACTCAAATATCCCTCGCAATAGTGAACAGAGAAAAAATAAAACAAGATAGACGGCACATCGGAAATGAAAAAAGGAATCATCACGCCAAAATGAATAATTAAAGAGGGAAGACAAGGTGTGCAAGCTTACCAGTCAATTCGAGGGGATCCCAAATGGAATTTGGAACAAGCTTAGTTTCTCAAGGAAGAGGAAAAACAACCAAAATTGGGTATGTAAATAGAAAAGAAGAATAGGGGAATAATTACAGTGTTGAGGGCATCATGGGCATCGGTCGGAAACGAATTACGACAGCGGCGACGTCGGATTTTCGGTGGAAGGAGTGGCGGCTTGGCTGGGAGTGCCTCTGGCGGCACCGGAGAGATGATCGATGGACGTGGAGGCAGCCATCTTGGCTTGAACAAACGCAGATCCCAATTTGGATTCAAAGCTCTTGAAGAGCGACGAGTTGCGGATGTCTCCGAGCTTGGTGGCGACGGTATCCGCGGTGGTGCCGACGACTTCGCTGGTCTTTTGGTAGGCCGACGAATCCCTGACGACCTTGATGCCTTGGTTGAACTCTTCGGTGATCTCGGCCAAGGGGGAGATGCCAAGCTTACGCTTCAGCATGGCAGCATGCTTTTGGCGGGCGTTAATGACCTGACGCAAGGTGTTGATTTCGTCTTCGGTCTGCAAATTGATGACATTAGAAGACGCTTTAATGGCTCAAAACGGATAAACTGACCTTCTTGAGTTCCTCGCGGATGACCTCCTTCTCGGCCTCGGACAGCTCAATGTTGCCATTGTGGAGCTCATCGCCGGCTAGAAAAAAATATATAAATTACAAACAAAACAAACTCTAAACAGTCAAAACTCACATTCAATGCCAGGAGTAGCCATAATGAGTGATTTGAGAGATGGTTAAGAGAAAATCTGCAAAATAAAATATAAAATGCCACGTAAAAAACGAAAATCTGTAATCAGAGTCGCGCATCAGAGGTCGTTCACGGAAACGGAACAAAACAGGGGAAGGAATATAGCAGCGCGGTGGTCGGTCGGCCTCGCGTCACCCGACCAGCTACGCTGTGCGGGACAAAAATCGATACAGCAACAACACCACGCCTACGCCTTGGGGGCTTGCGTGTTTCGTCGATGAAGGGGGGCCATGAGACGCTACTTCCGAAAAGAGACTGGTTACAAGTTGGTATTGGTCCCAGGGGAAGAAAGCAATTGGAATCAATTTGAAGTGTTTAGCAAAGCATTGGGCCGAATGATGTAGACAAACAGGCTGAGCTAATCAAAAGATGAAAGCGCATCCATTAGCTAGGCTGTTTTGGGATTAGGAGCACGAAATATGGCCCTCGAAACGAACAAAAACCCTTCAGGCGCCAGCGAGCGTTTCCTTAATAATCAAATAACCATGTGCAAGGCTGACACACGCTGGCAACAAGTAAAGGGCGGCTTTGATGTGGGTATGAGAACGCGAAATGCCTTCAGGCGACAAGGGTGAAGGGTTGAGGTCGGGTGTCACTCGGGGTAGTGACAAAGCCATTGGTCAAGTGTGAGCTCTATGACATCTCGGGCCCGAGCTTAAGCACAGTGAGGAAGCGCCGACAGAGGGCTTTTGTGCGGCCGCAGCCGTTTTGACGGTACGTTTTGGATAGAGAGGAGAACACAGCTGGCAAAATAGGACACAAGGAAGACGCATCTGCTCGATTGGGCGTCGGATATGTCAGAATCGAGACTGAAGAACACGGAATGAAACTATCGGGGAAGCATAATCTGACACGTGCACCCGAAATAAACCTTCTGTATTTACATGCTGGACAAAAAACAGCAGAAACACCAGGAAAGTGGGTTGTTGACTCGATGCGGACCGCTCGCTCGCAAGCCCGAAAGGTCACGTGAAAACTGTTGAGCCTCGGGGGGCGCTGGGCTATCACTGCAAAAAAACACTAAAAAACTGGCCACGGGGAACCGATTTGAGACGTTTATGGCCATACAATGACAGCTTTAAGGATGCAAGTTATTTTTTAAAAGCTAGACATAATGCAATCAAATTGAAGCACCATGCCGACGTGGAAAACCCAGCCAGCAATTTGTATCCCGCTAAATGGCTTCTGGCCCTTTCGAAAAGTGCAAATTATCAGCGTTTCAATGCAATTCCAACTTTTAAACCAAACGAAATATGACATTTCAACAACACATGAGTCAGATTTGTCAGCCCTCAAAAATCATGAGCCTTTCAAAACAGTTTGCAAAAAAACGTTGACAAAGTTCAAAACGATCGATAATTGAGGAAGCACTATTAATGTCACGGATTAACGCTTATCCTGAGGCGTTTTCATTACGGAACAACAGGGGGAAGCAAAATAAACACGTATCTAACGTGGTTCTGTGAAAAAAGCAGCCCGCGGCAGTTTTATCACGCAATGGGCGGTATTTGTCATCAAAGGACACGTGAAATTGTAGGGCTTTCGCGGCACGATGAGAATAAATGGAAAGGAGTTGGATTGAATGACAGGAAGGATTTTGATGTTTTACGAAAGTCATTGGACTTTAAAATGTTCAATGGAGAGGGGATTTCGGGAGGATTCGTGTAAATTTGAGCGGGAACGGTGAGTGTTGCAGCTGGATGCAGCAACGCAGAGTTGACTTGACTGGCTTGTGCAACGGTTGTACCTGTGTGCGACAGATGTTTGGTTGCGACCCAGGTAAAACAATGTCGCAATTTAACCCGATCGAGCTACCCGCGTGATCGAGCAATGATGTCACGTCTCGGCACGAATAACCCGATCTTGTCCGTTTTTTGCACGAGCCAGTTCGGTTGAGTCATGTTTTTTCCAGCGTTCCGTTGTTTGCTTTTGTATGCTTCTGAATCGCCTGTCGATTGTCGACTTCCTTCCGTCGCCGCGGCTTCGACAAACGTTTCGAAATGCCTGGCCACAGGCAGCTCCACCCGCTTGCCATTTGTTTGTTCCGTGAGCACATGTTTACTGGCGTCCATCCCTCCCTCTCGCCAACCCCTACCAACATGAGGATGACGTTTGATCCGTTACATGTATTAGCACCCCTTCGGCTTTGCTGTCCGTGCCCGTGGTCTCCGCGTGTCATGCTTTGTTAACGATGCACCACGCGTTTAGTTGGATATTATATATCCATTATTTTTCACACTTTCACTATTCAAAGTTTGTCAATGACCTCGTTTCAGACTGATTTTGACCACCATGTCCGACCACGAAGCCAACAACCCCGAAGTCCTGCTTCAGAAGAAACCACGAAAGTCCATCTTGAAGAAGCATTCCAGCGATGACCTCGGCGCTGCTATTACCCGTGCCGCTGAAGCTGAAGCGGCTGCCGATGCTGAAGCGCCTCCAGTGCACAAGACCAGCAAGTCGCTCCATTTTGACGAGATGAACATCATAGCTACATATCATCCGGAAGATAAGGACTATGGCCATATGAAGGTTGGATTTTATCGGTTTTTACTGCTTTTGGCGATCATTATATATAATTTTCAGATTGACGAGCCCAAAACACCTTACTCCGGCATGAGCGACGTCGAAGAACACAACCTCATGAACGATGCCAATCACGAGAAGCTGGCCAAGGGCATCAAGGCGACCATTACTCGCTCCCGGACGCCAACTTTCAGCGGCGATGATGTCAGCGAGGATGAGTTGACCGAGGAGGGCAAACGTATGTTTTGACAGACATTTGATATTTTTACCCTTTCTATTGATCAATGTTTTCAGAAAAGAAGAAAAAGTTCCTCGAAGCCCGAAAGAAGCACTACGGTAACGAAGCCACAGCATTGCACAAAAGCGCTACACCGTCTGATGAGGAAGATTGAAGACTCCGTTTCCATGTGCTGCCGCCATCTATTGCAATTCTAAAGCGCCGGGATCTCGCTTCGCCCAAAGTAACTTGTCCGATTATCTGCTTAACACCGTCATAATCCTTTTCTATCATTTATGCGAACTATGTATCCAAATTACGTGGTTTCTTTCTAATTTTCTAACCTCGCTTTTCAAGTTTGTGCATTTTTGTTAATAAACGGGATACGTGTAAACAAACATGTTTATGATACGAAATGCTTTGCAAAGTGGGAAGTGATTGTACAATGTGGAAGCTTACTGACTAGCATGGCTTGTTGGAGATTGAAAATTGTGAATGGAGTGTTTAATCTTGGTGTTCGCGTGGCTCTTCTTCAGTCCGTTGCCAAGGGAATTGGAACGGATTCGCTGGTCGCCAATCTCGCCATTGTCGGTCGACGTTAAGCGGATATTCACGAACACGGACTCGGAAGATGGATGTCATAACGTAGACGAAGCCGAGAGCTGCGATGACTATGAGGAAGGCGCAAACGTAGAAGGTTTCCTGTAAATAAAAATTGGAATAGAGAAAGTTGTGTAAAACCAACCTCATCGAATATTTCACTGAAAGTCGGGACCATCTGATTGACGGTGTAAATCGTCTCCAAAACCCAGTTTTTACGGGCACCCTTCCGTCGACCATTCATGTAGTAGTCTCCCCAATGGTGATCAACCTTTTCCTTCATGATTTGTGGGAGGAAATACAGGAAAAGAATGGTGGAAAATGTGGACACGAGCGCAGCTAACAAGTATTAGCTCAACGAAAATCGAATCGAAGTGGACTTGGTCAGTCGGGGAAGAGTGTTCCCTGTTTTTTGGCCGTCTTTGAGCCGTTGACAATTCCAGTCAAACACACTTTTCCAACACACATTGTATCAAAAAAGAACAAAGTGCGTCCGTCCCAACCTGCAACGGCGCGCCGCAACCATCCACTGAACATGTCCACCTTCTCTGTCGACACCGAGTGTTCCCTCCAGCTGAACCATTTCCGGACGCGACGGTTTTGACGGAACTGTTGCCCTTCCTTTTGTCTTCAAGCATTGACGTGGCTGATAACACCTTTCCCCAATGCGTGAATACGTTGACTAGAGGCCATGACGAACCGTGACTCCAGCCAGAACGGCGGCTTTGTCCCGTTTCCGACACTGGTCGACGACGATGCCGGCCCGTCTGGCCAATCCGGCCTTCTCGGCGGACTTTTCGGACGATTTTTCCGAAATGGTTCCAGTTCTGAAGCAATCTTACCCGAGTCAATTGCTGATTTGACAGTTGACACTGAATCAAACAGTGATGTTGGTCAGTTTTATATAAAATTGTTCTTATTTTTGTTAAGTTCAGTTTTGCAGTTCCGGAAATGGCTCCCCCGGTGACTCAGCGTTCCCAGGAATCCCCGGACGGCGATACAAACTCACTGAACAGTGAATCCAGCCAAAGGAAGCTGTCCCAGAGACTTTCGAACTTGTTCAAGGGCAATGCGAACCCGCAACTTGTGGATTACGACCGATCTGATTTCCGTCGTTACTGGATGCCCGATTCGACGGTCAAAGAATGCTACGAATGTCATGAAAAGTTTAGTGCCTTCAAGCGGAAACATCATTGTCGGCTATGTGGACAAATTTTCTGTTCAAAGTGCTCGAGGCACTCGATTAATGGCGTACTTCTGGGTTAGAAACACGCTTTTTGATGCCATTACAAAACCCAATTTCCAGGCTACGTGGGTCTTCTTCGCGTTTGCGGCTACTGTCAGCGTAACGTCGACGCCTATCTGTCTTCAAATTCCCCAAAAATCCGGCGATCTGAAGGCGTAAAAGAAAGCGACACCCAATCAAATACCGGCAGTTTGGTATCCACCGTATCCAACGGCCCTATTCAGTTTTCCAACGACAGCTCCCTTCTCTATGCTGATAGCCATTTGCATCATTCCATCAGTGGTGCACAAATCACACCAGTTTCTTCGGATGTAAGCGTTCCGGGCGCTGATCCGTCGCACTTGTCGATCCAACAACTTCACGACTACCAACAGTTCATGCGTGAAACTGATCCCACTGCACCGAAACCAATTCCAACAGAAGCTACTGCGAATGAGCCTGAATGGGTGCGAAATATAGCTTCTTCGAATGGTGTTCGACAGATTGATTCATTTGTGGGTTTACTGTAGCGCATTACAGTTTTTAAAGAATCCTTTCAGAAGTCAGTCGAATGCCCCGCCTATGAAATCCAACCCTGCATCGATCCCACAACAACTACAGTGAAACCGAAGCCAGCTATTACTGAAACTCTTCAATTGGGCACTGGCGATTTGAATGAGTTGTTTGAACGGAAACTTGAACAGATGTTGGACTTTCTATTTATAAGGGAGCAGATTCCTCGAGAAACGTATGCCTTTCGCTTTGAAATCGTCAGCTAACATCGATTTTGTAGATGGTACGACGTCCTATGGCCCCTCAGCAAAGAAATAGCTGCCACCGTGAAAGTTGACATTCTGAATCGTGGCACGAATGAATCCATGAACATTCTGAAGTATGTCCACATCAAGAAGCTGCTTGTTTCCGTACCCCATCCTGATTATGAAGTGATCGATGGTGTTGCCTGTTCGAAAACACTTGCCCATTCAGACATGCCGAAACACGTGGACAACGCTTCTGTGATGGTGTTGAACGGTGGAATCGCCTATGAACGTGAGCCATTGAAACACAGCAGTATTGAACCGATTATCGAGCAGGAACAGGAATTCTTGAAGAATCATGGTCAGTTTTCTTCTAATTAGTTTGGCTTGAAGCTACAGTTTCATGTTTTCAGTAGAAAGAATAACTTCAAGACGCGTGACCCTGCTTCTCGTCGAAGACAGCGTAGCCAAATTGGCCTCCGACATGCTTATGGCGTCCCACGTCGCACTTATCCCCAACGTAAAGCGCTCTGTCCTTGAACGTGTCGCCAGATCGACAAAGGCTACCCTGACATCCTTGATGGACGCCCAGATGCATCCTGCCGTCGTCGGATTCTGTCCCCAATTCAAGGAACGCGTAATTACCTTGAAGAACGGTATCCGAAAGAGCTTGCTCATCTTCGATGACTGCCAAGGCGAACTGGGCGTGTCCGTCCTTCTCCGCGCTTCATCTCGTCGAGAATTGTGTGCTGCCAAGCGGATTCTGAAGTTCCTGGTGCTCCAACGCTATTCCAGCAAACTCGAAATTGATTTCCTGAACATGTTCCAATCGAAACCCCGCGCTCCCGGTGATCCCGTCAATTGCGACATCTGCATCGACAATGCTGGAGACCTGCTTGAACAGCCGAATGAATTCACGACCGAACTTCAAAAGTCGGTACTCACCAATTCGCCGCTGATTCACTATGCTCCGCCGTATCTGGAAACGCCCGTTGGCAGAACATGCTATCTTGTCGACTTCTTTAAGAAGCCTACCACCCACTACTTCACCGCCAAGGACTACGAAGCGAGACGTGATTCTGATATGGAATTGGAGCACACTCTGAACCGTATGGAAGAAGCGTTGAAAGCAGCCAAAGACAAGGTTGAATCTGTCAAATGGTCATTGCTACAGAAAAAGAACGTCACTGAAGTCAATCCGAATGACATGATCCGCTTCCGTGCCAGAGGAGGACTTCTTTTCAATGCCAAGAAGGATCAGAAACAGGCCATGGTCGAGAAAATGTATGCAAATTTCGTGAGAATCATGATTTATGTTTAGCTTTCAGGAAACGCGAAATCGCTGAACTTCAATCCCGCTACTCGGAAAAGTATGAAAAGTTCAAGGGCACAAACAATGATGTGCTCAACCCGTACAGCCATCAGAGAATCGCATTTTTGTATTCGTCATTCTCAAAACGAACGGTCAACAACCCATGTTCAGGACCCTGGCTCGTTGTATGGCCGTATTATGGAGCTCAAGATCGACCATTGGGAGGATTTCTGGCAAAGTGAGGATTCAGTGTTACTGTATGTTTGTAAAACTAGGCTTTTCAGCTTCTGTCTCAATGAAACCTACAAATGCAAGATGTGCTCCAAGTCCATGATCGACCATCAGCGCAAGTTCGTCCACAAGTACGCTCGCATCGAAATCACGACCCAGATGCACGTCAAACCAGCATCGACATCGGATGAAAATGGTACCGGACTTCCGCCGAGTGTTGCTGGTGATACTGGCGATGGCATTCTCGCGTGGCGTCGCTGCCCCAGTTGCAAATCGAACAGTGCCGTCGTGCCGCTTCCGCCGCCAGTGTGGCACATGAGTTTTGCCAAGTTCATCGACTACCTGGCGAATGGCATCTTCTGTACCTCGCCGCTTCCGGATATCAGCGACAGTGCATGTGAAACGTGTGGACATTGCACTTTCCACGAGCAACAACACTACTTTGCCCGACGGAACTACACGACCTGCTTCAAAGTGCTCCCCGTCAACCCATTGCACGTCGTCTTCAGCCCCGTCCAGTGCTCCATTGTTCCGGCCACAATCAAGTGTGAATCCGTCGTTGCGAAGCGAATGGAAGCGATCAGCTTGGCGGAGACGATCTTCAGCGAAGCCAAGGCTTTTCTCGTGGAGAATGAAGCGACGCTGAGTGCCGCGGATGTCTTCGATGAGGTGGTGGAGTTCATCAACAACAATCGGAAGAAGTTCAACGATGTCCTGACCAGCTTCTCCGTTGGCGAAAAGTTCACCGATCTCGACACAATCACCTCGGATGATCCAGACTACCGTGCTGCCATGGATGCGTTCTGTCACTGCCGGCAATTCCTGTTCAACTTTATCGAACTCTGGAACAGCGCGAAAACGGCCGAAGATCTCGTTACCCTGGCGACGAGAACTTCGAGAAGTCGCGCCTCCACTACCGGCGAAGAATCCCTACTTGGTGGATCCGATGATCTCATCTTCCGAGCGCCTTCTGGGTCTTTTCGATCTACCGGATCGACTTCCACTGTCAATGTTACCAGCGCATTGCGTGAACTTCCACCAACCCGGATCAACATTCCATTGCCAAAGAACTACCATTGGGAGCTGCCATTCGGCGACACTGGTCCGGCCGTCATCGTGAAGGATTTGCTTGATCAGAAGGGCAATTCCCACCCTGACATTGGATCTGTCATCGCGTATGCCCTTTCGTGTACACAGTACTCCCAGAAGTTGAGCAATCTTCGCAAACAGTGGTGTGATGAAGGCAAGCCCCTGACCCTTCGGAACATCGGCATCGAAGGCGGAAGCGGCCTCCATTCACCGCCGCAGGATACAAATGCCAATATTGAGATTGAATTCGAAGATTCAAAGGCGCATTACTACGTCAAGGCGTACTTTGCCGAGCATTTCGACCTTCTGAGACGGGTGATATGCGTCGAAGGTGAAGATTTCTTCCTTCGTTCTTTGAGCACTTCTGGCAGCTGGCATCCAGAAGGCGGAAAGTCAGGTGCGAGCTTCTTCCGAACCTCCGACGAACGATTCATCTTCAAGCAGCTGTCCAGTGTCGAGTTGGATTGCTTCCGCAAATGTGCCCCCAACTACTTTGACTACATGTACACGGCGGTGACTGAAAAGAAGTTGACAGCGCTTGGAAAGGTGGGTTGATTCTACCTTATGCATAGTTTTAACAGTTCAATTTCAGATTTTCGGGGTCTACCAAGTCGCCTATCGCAACAAAGAAGACAACCAAGAGTTCAAAATGGACCTGCTCATCATGGAATTTCTCTTCTACAAGAAGAACGTTAAGAAACTTTGGGATTTGAAGGGCTCCCTCCGCAATCGCTATGCGTCGCCGAAATCTTCTGCTCCAGTCCTATTAGACGAAAACCTGGTCCAAGACTTGTGGGGCAATCAGATCTACATCCACACGCATTCGAAAGCCGCTCTCAATCAGGCCATGGCCAATGATAGCCGATTTTTGACAAGTCTCGACATCATGGATTACAGCCTACTCGCCGGCATCATCGAAGAAACCAACGAAGTCGTCATTGGCATTGTTGATTACATGCGAACATTCACGTTGGACAAGAAGCTCGAAAGTTTGGTCAAAACTGCGCTGCCTACTCCGCATTTGCCGACGGTCGTCAGTCCGACCGCGTATTGTCGCCGTTTTTGTGAAGCTATTGATATGTACTTTCCATTTGCGCCTGATCAGTGGACTGAATTGAACTCTGATTTTTGAGCGTGTTTGATGAACGAAGCCATTTTACAACAATGGTGCCTTATATTATTCTAACTCAATTTGTGCCTTTTTGGTATACTGTATCTGTGATATGATGGTTTTATGGTGTAAATTATAGATTTAAAGGGTCAATAAAAGTAAGTGTTGTACAAAAGGTTGTATAAGAAAAAATTGTTGACAATTTTGATGCAAATACAGTCCGTCCATTGGGAGGTACATGCAACCAACACGTGCACGTGACATCAGACACGTACCTTGTAGTCAATTTTTGGCAATTTTGCATTCTACTTGCCAAAAAGCTTCATTTTTTAAACATTGGCATCACAACGTTGATAAAAAAAAACGTTAAATAAGTCATAAGGTACCAGATGGCAGTCAGCGCGATCTCGGCTACACCTGACAGTGTACTTCTTGTAACTGATCTGTGGCCTTCTTTATATATCACCGGGTGCAGAGGCATGCGGGTTATCCCGCGAGAAAGGTACTCGAACTGACCATTTGGCGTCACCCATGCAATAGACGGCAGACACGTAGAGACGTCAACCGGCGCGCCACGGACCGCCGTTGAAATAAATACCTTCGCGCGAGACACGCGTTCTCGCAACTTGGCCGCGAAAATGTGTTCGCGACGGTGCGAGGTGTTATCACCACTCTCGCGGGGGACTGCACTCGCAACTTGGCCGTGAGAACATGCGTTAACAAGTACCGACGACACGTTGCGAGAACGCGTGTCTCGCGCGAAGGTATTTATTTCAACGGCGGTCCGTGGCGCGCCGGTTGACGTCTTTACGTGTCTGCCGTCTATCGCCTGACCGACACCAAAAAGGCCAGTTCGAGTACCTATCTCGCGGGAAAACCCGCTTGCCATTCACCCGGGTACATAAAAGCAACGACTCACCTTACTCATTCAAGCGTTGAACTTGGGCTTTACCGCTTCTGTAATAGCGTTGGTATGAGGTGAAGTCACCAATACTATCACCGCCCACAGATTTACCCCTCTGTGTTTTTTGTTTTAATAAAACTAATTTTAGTGATTATTTTGGCCTGAATATCTCACGTCAACATAAGCTGTGGTGTTCAATAACAATGCACCAAATATAGAGGTTTTTTACGTTTCTTTTATTTGAAATGCATTTGGATTTTTTTAGCTTATAACGCGTTTGCCTTTACTGAATGCTGTCACCGTTGTTGTATTTACTTTATCTTTTTCACTTTTCAACCCTTTCTTGCTACTGGAAGCTTTGCTCTGTTGTTATGCCACTGTTTCTTCGCCACCCGCACGCCTCCTCTAATCATCAGTGCTCGGATGGCAACAAAACTTGATTTTCACGTCTTTAAGCTTCGAATCATTGCTGTGTGTATTTGAATCCAACATGGTTTGGAGCTTTTTGACATGACTTTCACCTGTTTCGCGGCATTCGTAAAATTTTTGTGCTTTAGAACACACCGATTCATGTCTGACGATGGTCAACTCTACAGAAGAGCACGGTGATCATTTATATGTGTTGTTTGAGTTCACTCAGAACATGCATTTATATTATCTCTATTGTACAACTCGTTATTTTCTAAATAAAGAAAAATACCCCCCCCGTGGAGCAACCTTAGGGGGCACTTGTTATGCTTGGTTTGAAGACCAACTCGGCAGTTGCGGCTTGGGGGAAATGAGAATGCTTTGGTTTTAAAATTTGGGCATTTGACAAGTAGTTGGCGATCAAAACAGTTCACACTTTTTTATCTTTAGCTCTTTTGACAACGATCTATCAGTAATAAAAACAATTAGTCTGAGTTTTTCACCGTTTTTGGCGACACTATTGCTACATTTAGTATTCTTTTCTTCGGGAATTGTCAGTGTCTCTGTGTACTTTGCCCTAAAATTTACAACCAATAAGTGCCTGAACAGTATTCTTTCGTATTCTTGTTGCTTGAAAACAGGTAATTTGCGTCCAGTAGCTTATGACATTTACACCGTTCCAAACCTTCTTTAAACGGCTTCCGAGTGCGAACTTTACAGAATCGGAAACAACAAATTTTAATAGATTTGTCGGTATACAACCAACTGTGGCTTAAAAAGTAAAAATGCGTCGTTAAACACGTTTTGCTTTGTCACGTATTATAATTTGACAACCTTCTTGTGATCATTAACGCATGATTTTTTCATAAATTGCTGTTTGCTAGGTATGGTTTGTCGTGTTTCGGAAAGCTTGGACTCGTCATTAATGGAGATATAGTCACAAAGGGCACAAAAACAGCACCATACAATGTTAAAGTCGGTTTAAAAACTAAGGGGTGATAACGGACACTGGGTTCTTGTTGAATCGTGCTGTTGATCAGGGAAATAAGCATAGGCTGGCTTCAATGTCCATGAAGGTCCCGTCCCGTTCAATCCTTGGTTCCAGTAAAGCCGGTCCGATTTTTCCCGCGATGGCTGTCTTTTTTCCTTCGCTCGCACGTTGCAACTTCAATGGTCAGTTTCCACGTGCAAATGTCATCTCTCTCGTCGCATGGTCGCCCTCGCCCGTATCACGCCAAACGTGACTCACTATCAACGCTGGGTATATAATCACCAACGAAACGATATGGTCCGTTCCCATGGTCGGAAGGCGGACGGTTATCATTGCCATCGAGCCATGAAGTGCCTCTCCTGTGCTTGGGAAGTGTCTGTAACCTTTCTGAAACCGGCAGCATCACTTCTCTTCTACCCCGGAATACCCATTCTAGCACTGCAGCCGTCGTCCTTGATTCTATCGACCGTT